>CANXYC012095473.1:0-12368 GCA_948193065.1 Aleurites moluccanus | reverse complement strand
TATATATATATATATTATTAATTAATATAATATATAACAATCATATCAAGAGTGCATGATAAATAAATTGATCTATTCATATTAGAAAAATTAATAAATATAAAAAAATAATATTATTTATAATACATTGTTTGTTAAATGTATGATTAAATTAATTATAATGTACAGATTGGATAATAAAGAAAGGAGCATTAATTAATGGAAGAAGACTGAGATTATGATTAATTATTGAATCATTTTTTAAAGATTGTGCCTTTTCTCTCACAAAAATCCAAAATTTCTACCATCATCTTTTATTATTATTATTATTATTTTTAAATTTCTAAGTAGACAAAGTTCCCACCTTTGAGTCAGACCTAGTTCATGTAAAAGATTCTTAGGCTGTTCAGAAGCCAACTATAGGACAATCAGTCTATGAAAAACTCTTTGGTGACCACAACTACCCTCATGAAATGCCAACTAACATTACATTTTCAAGGGCAGAGTGGCCTTTTCCTGAGGTGTAGACATAGCAGCAAAATAAATCAACCCTATAACTATAGGGCTCTCAATAACTTACTCTCATTAATAATTTCCTCAAGTTTATACATCTGAGTATGAAATTTTTTTATTTATATTGAATGTATTAATTATTAATTAAATAAGATAAAAATATATAAAAAAAAAAAATTATTTATATTAATTAAAATATTTTAATTTTTATTAGTCATGTGTGATAAAAATTTTCTATAAATATAAAGCAATGTAAATTTTTTTAAGTTTAGGAATTAAGTTAATTTTTTTTAATATATTCTTGAATTAATTAACAATTTATTGTTAATAAAATTTATTTATTTTCCAAAATAATTGTTAGGATTTGAATTTTCAGTATGATACATTATCAAATAAATAATAACAAATGATTATTTATGCATCAAAAGCTCAATTTCTCAATTCATTAACAATAATAATAATTTATATTTTTTTTTCTGTTTTTCACAACACTTGTATATTTGAAAATTTCTACTAAGGAATTGAAGTAGGAGTGAATGAGTGAGACATATATAGAGAGAGTATAAATTAACCTCCATGCATATGATACATGATCGATGCATATATCATTATGACTTCCCAAAAAGAAATTATTATGCACACAAAATAAAATAAAAAGGAGCTTTTGACAAATCCATGTACTGTCAAAAAGAAGAAATGTTCTTCATATTTGATCAGATAAACAACAACACAAACCCCTATGAACTCAAAGTCTTTATCTAAAATCTTACTCCCCTCCCCCCACCATACTTACCCCATCAAATCTTTCTTGATTTTACTTACAGTCAGAAAGCAAGTCCATAAAAATCATTAAAATTAACATATAATATACATAATAATATTAAATAAAATTTTAATTATCGTCAGTAGTAGTACATGAACTTGTCTTGTGTCTTGTTTTCATCATTCAACATGTTATTATTATTATTATTACACCCATTAGTACCACTACTGCTAATCAGTCGCTTAACATCTTCAAGATCGTACTCCAGTGGAGGAGCAGCAGCAGCAGTAATTGTTTCTCCAAAATACCCATTTGCCTTCTCTGCCCATTGATTCAAATTTTCACCTCCATTGCTATAATTTAGCATAAACTTGTGATTTTCTTCAAACCCATTAGAGATAAAGCTTTGAAATCCCAAATCCAATTCTTGTTTGATCTCTCTAGCAGGACCACCATAGCTGATTTGGCTGCAACTTCCATCAGAATTAGAACTACAACTTGCTTCACTTCCAAACACCAAAAGATTATTATTATTATTATTATTTTCTTTAATTGGATGATAGTATTGTAAGGGACTAGAAATAGTACTTGTTAAGGTCTCTTGTTGGACTTGGAAAAGATTTGATGGGATAATTTGTGAATTAATGGGTTCAAAGAAAGTACTAAAAGGTTTAATATTATTATTATTATAAGGGTAGGCATTATAATTAGATGGAAATGATGGTGGAGAAGGAAATGGTAGGGGTTTATTATTATTTCTTTGAGATTGGGGAGACATGGCCATGAGTTTTTTCTTGAGCTTTGTGTTCCAATAGTTCTTGATATCATTATCAGTCCTGCCTGGTAACTGAGCAGCTATAATTGACCATCTGCAAATTAATCATCACCATTCAATAATTAATGTGCATGTTATTAAGAGAAAAACAAATTTGCATGTTTTTAAAAGAAAAAAATTAATTAGATTCCATTAATCAGAAAAATCCTTACATGTGTTAATAGTGGATCTAAAACTTGTCATGCATGCACAGAAATTATCCAAAAAGGGGAGATTCTTGATGGTGTTTCAAGATTTTCTTTCTTTAATTTCTTTTTCTTTCAAAAAAATAAAATCAAATTTAAAACTGTTTGTTTTCTTTCATTTTCTTAGTTCCCCATTTTAGATATACATGAGTTTATATTTCAATACCCAAGAGTTTACATTTGTGGATAAGAATTCATTTACTTAGTTCAGATATATAATTAATGGATCAGAGAGAAATTAATATTATTAAGAAAAACAAGTTAATGAAAATGGAAATTAATATTAAATGTACATACCTGCTACCAATGCTAGCAAATAGAGTGCAGATTATCCTATCTTCTTCATCAGAAAATTCACCATGTTTAATATTAGGCCTTAGATAGTTTAACCATCTCAATCTGCAGCTCTTTCCACATCTCTTCAAACCTAAAACCAAAACCCATATAAGAAAAACAAGAAAACCCAAGAAATGAAATCATGAATTCTTTTTTTTTTTTTTAAACAACCCAAGAAATGAAATAATCTTGAATTTGATCTTACCAGCTTTCTGAGGAAGAGCAATCCAATTCCCACCAGTCCCATATTTTTCTATGTATTCTTTAAGCTTTGTATCTTCTTCTGGTGACCATGGTCCCTTCTTCACATTTGCCTTATCACAACAAGGAGCTCTTCCCATTTTTCTTTCAAGATCTCTTTTCTTGAATATATCCTCTTCAAGATAATACAAGAAAACTCAACACAACACCTCTCTCTCTCTCTCTCTCTTTTTCTCTCTCTCTCTCACTTTCTATTACATAATAAGCTTATGGTGTGGTGGGGGTCTCCTATGGCTTTGCTGCTTCCTTTTAATATAAGTACTATAAGAAAGACTTGGGGTTTTCCACAGTAGAAAAATTGAACTTTGTTTATTTATTTTTTTAACCCAAACTTTTATTTATTTATTTCATATTGAAAGATGTATACAAGTCAAAACTATAGACATGTTCAATTAGTTCCCAACTCCTAATTAAAAAATTAATTAATTAATTAACTAATTTTGGATTTGCAATTTTCATAGTTCTAATTACTTTTTTTTGTTTAATTTATGTTTTCTTAAAATATTTTAAAATACAATAATTATGATTATTATTATTTTTAAAATTTAAATATTATTTTTAATAATTTTAAATATTAATATAATAAAATATATGAATCAATTGAAAAATAATAAAAAAATTACATTTATTACTCTGTATTAATTTTTAATTGAAATTTATAGAAATATTATTAATGGTATGGAAAAAATTGATGAGGTAATTTATATAGACTTAGGTGGTTCTTGATGACGCCACTCAACACAAATTAAAATTTTCTAACACTTAATCAATTTAAAAATATCAATTAAGTCAAAAATCACTTTGTAACTTAATACAATAAGTGATTAAATTTGTAAATAATTTTATATTTTAAAAATTACATCAGTTATTATTATTCAACACTTGATTTTCAATTTTATCAAATATTACCTTTACTTTTAATAGATGAGTTGAATTCATATAAATTTAAATTTGGGAATTATTTGACATATGACAAACGAATTTCTAAACAACTTTTGAGTTCACTTCTATAAAACAATATTTATATATACCATCAAATGTGATATAATTACAGTATTAATATGTGTTAACTATATATGAAATTAACATATTTTTAAAATAAATAAAATAATATCACATTTTTGAATTAATATAAAAATTTCCTACACATAATTACCCTTTTTCTATTAATAATTTTATAATTAAGATTAAATTTTATTATAATAGAACTTTCCATCTTTCACCCTTGGTTTACCCTACATAAAACCTTGCTCAGTCTTTTCCTTTCTTATTTTCAAAAGGGCATCCAAAGAAGTCATTTTAATTAAGAAGAAATTCAACAGGCAATTGAATTGATAGCTACGCCTTCTAATTGTGACATTTTCCAAACCATAGACTAAGTAATAACTTGGGTAGATAAATTTATAACTAACTGGCTTCAACTATGTAGTTAAATAAATAAATAAATTTCAATCACCACATTACAAAAGTCATACACTAATTATTAATTATTTCTATAATGCCTAGTTTTTTCACACATATATACTATTCTCCATGTATATACTTGCAGTTTTTGTTTTAAAATAAACATATATTCCTACTAGCTAGATTATTTCACACCCTATTAATTTAATTGATCATAAATCCATATATTCAAATAATATGAATTTATAGATTCGAATTGTATCTTCCAATCTTTACTTTTTATTATTACTGATAATAATTGACCCAGTAGTACAATGATCAACTATTATTTTATATTATACAGTGATGGATTAAAAAAATTTGTGTTTATTGATTTTTTTTCCCTCCAAGAAATTTAAAATTAAAAAAAAAAAAATGACGACTCTCTTCTATTTGAGTCTGAGTTTGGAATATTTTTTCGAACAGCAAGACGAGATAACAAGTATTAATATGTATCAACCCTGTATTTGGCAAGATCTTTGATATTTAAGTTAATTACTCGATTTGTTTAGTTCTCAAATAAAAAGATGATATGTTTTGAGAGAATATTTTAATGAAAAAGATATGAAAAATTATAGAATGAAACTAAGAATAGTGGTAAGTAAAAATGTTTATCTTATATTATGTGTGTCATTACAAAAAAAAGTTTATTAGTATACAAGTGTTTCATTTTTATTGGTAGGTAGAGAGCTTAACTAATATAGAGTGAACAAAATCCTGATGTGTATAACTCTTGCTATTGCATCATCGGCCTCATGTCAAGGTTGCATTCTGTCTTGGTACACCAATGATTGATGTATTTTGAGTCATAACTGTTGATGACTATGTACTTGTAACAGGATTGAGTATGTAAGGGACTTTATCTCTTTGCCTAGTGAGGTTGATAATAAGTGATGAGTAGAGATCTCATAATGGGGTTTAATTTAGCAAAGGAGCATTTTCACGAAATATTTTTGGAAGGATGACTCATCCTAAACAAGTCTCAAGAGCCCTCTCTATAAGTTATTATCAGAGATGTTTTTTTTTTTAAATCTCTTAAATCCATTTATATTTTCTTAAAGAATGAAAATGATTTTGTGCTTAATGCTCAAAGATAAAAATCATATTTATTTATCATAAAAAATTATCCAAAAGAAAGTAATAATTAATATGTTATTTTTACAAAACAAAAACTGGACAACTGATCAATTATTAGCTTAAAAATAATTAGGTTCGACATACAAAATTATTGGCAATGGCTTAATTAATGTTTATCTTTTCAGTAACTTTCATGCATTTCTTAAAGACAATATATAATCTTAAAAGCAACAAGAACATTAATATAATAAGAGAAGGAACTTACTTAATATATGTCTTATAATAGCCATTATACATGTTTAGAATTCTATTTCTATCCTGTACATATAATTAAACTTTTAATAGTACATAAGAATACGGTCCATCCTCTATCAGATTCTTTATCAATAAATTCATCCAAAATTTGGGAAACCGATTGCTGCAGTGATTATTGTATAGTACACAGTAAAAATTTCCCAATTGTGAAATTGATTAAGAATAGTGATCTAAGGACTTGTTGGAGGGGCCCTAGTAGATTTTGTAGGTCATAAAAATCAAACCCAATTCCAAGTTTTTACTGTAACGTAGGGTTACTAAATTTGTAAAAAGTTATTCCAAAAACAGAAAATTGAAACATTTATGATGAATATTCCAAGGAGAAAAGCCTTGCTTATATATTATGAACCCAATTCATGATATATACAGGTTTTGATTATTTCTTCCTTGTTCACGTGAAAAGATATATATATAAGATTGGTAGAACTAAATTATATTTCGAAATTTATAATTACTCCTTTTAATTTGTATATTCTCCACAGATTGATCATGAGAATTTACCATAAAATATAAATATATTTTACCATTTGAATCACGTATCATTGGTGAATATATATATATAAAAGTTAACCCTTGTTCTTATATATAAAATTTTCCAATTAGATGATTAATTAGATCATTAAAATCAATTAGTGATGATGTTTTCAATTTATTAGTTGTCTAAATATATATACCCTCAACACTAAGAAACAAATTGAGTAATTAATTACTCAATAATACATAAAGTGAATTAGTCGACGCGGTTTTGATCTAATAATAAAGTGACTCAATAA
Source organism: Aleurites moluccanus (assembly GCA_948193065.1). Taxonomy (NCBI): domain Eukaryota; kingdom Viridiplantae; phylum Streptophyta; class Magnoliopsida; order Malpighiales; family Euphorbiaceae; genus Aleurites; species Aleurites moluccanus. The sequence goes on along the minus strand of CANXYC012095473.1, from coordinate 5,888 downwards.
AATTTTCAAAATTAAGAAGTTTTAAATTGATTATAAATAAAGTAAATATAACTATGGAATTATTGAAGTAATAATTTTGTTATATATGGAGCATTTATCGATCTTATAATGTAAAAAAAAAAAATTAAATTTCAATCTTAATTAACATCTTTGGTTTATTTAAAACTTTTCAAAGATATTTGACAATATTTCTTTATTGAGTCAATTCTAATTGAAACTTCTTGGAAGCTTCAGAAATTACCAGAAGACAATTAATTAATGGGTCCAATTTCTTCCCTTTTGGCTCTTGCCTTGTTCTCTTCTTTAAGTTAACTGATAATTAACCAAAGTTTTATTTTGATTTCACTAGCATTTATCAATTAATTATATAGCTCTAATAACAAAAATTACTTTTCTAGGAAAAACTAGATTAGTCATAATAGTGCGTTTGATTATTAATATTTATCTTACAGTACTGCAGAAAGTCAATAATTTAAATATGATGATAATAATTTTTTCTATAAAAATTTTCAATCTAATTATTAATAAAACGAATAATTTATTGTATGATAATTTTGACAATTCTAGGTATTTGCTATATATATGAAGAAAGATTCTTCATGGAGCAAAAGAAAAAAAAAATTAATTATCATATTATTAAAATGGGGTCCCTAATTTGATTTTGTTAATCAAGTTGATTGTGTCATTGCAAACGTGATACTACAATATTTTTGTTCAAAGCCAACAACCATTTTTTTTTAATCTAATTTTCTGTTTAATTTTATGCAAAGTTCTTTAAAAGCTTTTAGCATGATAAAGTGGAATTAATGGATATATGATCAGGAAAATGACTATAAAGAAATTTATTCATCTATATATTCCTATATTTGATTACAAAAATTTAATTTTTATTTATCGAACTCAAATAAAATTATTTACATGATATAAGTAAAATTAATTTAATAATTAACAAAAAATTTAATTTTTATTATTTTCTTTATTAATTAAGTTCTATAAAATCCCAATTCACAATTTAACCTTCATATATTGCATTTGTCAATGGATATACAGTCCTATTAAATTGAAAATAATAAAAATACTTTCATTCTTTATTTTTGAATTATCTAATTCTAATTTGAATAATTCACTTCTAACCAAACTATATATATATATATATATATATATATATATATTGCAATTGGTTCCCAAATCCTAATCTTTCAATTCATTGAATGCTCAAGAACATATATATGATTATTAATCAACATCTTATTTAATTTAATAATGAAAATAAAATTATTTAAAAATATATATTATTATTCTCATTAATTTCACTAATACTATATATATATATAAAATCGTTGCTATAATTATCTCAAATCCTACTGCTATTGATGATATCATACACCATGCGTAATACAGTTTGAACAATGGGCGGCTCTAAAAGGTAATTAATTAGAAGTTCTTGGAATAGAGTAATACAAAATCATGCAAATATATATATTATTTTAACTTTAATTGGAGTTTGAATTCAAAATTTTTTTGATTTGAAAAACAATTTCAATACAACTAAATTAATACCGAAACAAATTAAAATGCATATAATAATTAAACAAGCAGTAAGTGATTTAGAGAAAAGTAATTCTCAATTGCATTTTAGCTCTAGTGAGATCAACTGTGTTTATAGAAGAAATTGTTACAAGTAAATATAGCACAATCATGAATTCAAAATTCAACTATAAATCTAAATAATACAATAAAAGAAATCTAGATTAATCACAATCTGAATTTGAGTTGGAGTTATCCATCTCTTGTTTATAATCTGCAGTATCTTCAATACGCCCTTGCAAGCTCAAAGGTTCTAAGACAACATTGAGATTGGCACGAAATGCCATGAAAGGTCCAGAATGAAAGGGTGGAACTATATAAGGATGACAATTTTGGCTTAATCCGCGAATATTTTATTCGGTTCTATTCGAATGGAGTGGGTTATATCTAAATTATTTAGTAAATAGGGTGAGACAGGTTTTTTTATTTTTTGAATCTGATCCGATTATGTATATTTTTATTTTTTAATATTAAATTTATATATTTTTTTAATTTATAATTATTTTTTATGTGATATATATATATATATATATAAACACATATACCCGTTTTGCCCCAATTCAAAACAGAACGGATAACAAGATGAATATTTTTATTGTTAAAGGGATTGAATTTAAATTTTACAAAATTTGACCTCAAACCAGATTAGTTGTCATCCTAGAACCATCTGCATTGGTGCATGAGCTTCGTCCCCAAGCTCAAAAAAAAAAAAAAAAAATCTTACGTGTGTATATATATGTTTTTTCAAATGATTCCCTCTAATAATAAAAAATAACTCCCCAAAATAAAACTAAGATACTATTGATAATAAAAATAATCCTAACAATAAAAATAAACTTACGATTTTTCCATTATTAATTAGCCTAATATCTTTGTTAATAGGATGTAAATTAATTAAATATTGTGAGTTAGATTATATTTGTTATATAATTAATAGAGATATTTTTGTAATGTTATATATATTAGTCCCATGTACTTAGTAAACAATATATAAGTCAATTTTTGTTTTTTATGCGGAACAAATGATCGAATATAATTCAGTAATGGAGAGATTTTTTTTTCAAATTGAATGACTTAATCCTAATTTTGAGCAGTTTTAATGCTGCTTGAATTTTTTCAATCTTGACATGTTTAAATAGCATGACTGTCTATAAAAATTCGATCCCCAAGTATAAAGTTTTAGTTCTGCACTGATCAGCAATATGATCTTTTATAAATATAAAACCAACATTTAAAGGATCAGCAACCACCTTCTCATGCACAAAATGAATATCAATTACAACATATTTTGTGCAAGCATGAAACGCATAATTTACTATAAGATAAATAGCCCCGACATTATCACACCAAAAAATCAGATTATTAGGTAGTTTAACGCTAAATTCAGATGATAATGATTAAAATCTAAATTTGAGTTGAAGTTAATCATATTTATCGATTTTTCTAATGAGTATTTTAATAATTAAAAATTTAGATAATATTAAAAAAATAAATTTAAAAATAAAATAAATAAGTGAAAAGTAGAAATTCTGATTTATTACTTATATGATAATAATTATAACGAAATATAATTTTATAAAAAAAAAATCTCATCTAATTTATCTATATATTAATTAATTTATATTTTTTAATATAATTATATTTTATTTAAAATAATTACTGCTAATGAATGCATTTAGAAGACTTCGTTGGAGTGGTCTCTAGCATGCTAGCCAGCTACTACATGTATCTCTCAATCTCTCCACTTGCATGATCAAATGATTGTTAATAATATCCCTTTTCGGTTGACCTGTCTACAGCTATAGTCCTATATATATGCCTTAATAATTTTAATTGATATGTTGTATATCGAGAGCTTAATAATAATAAAAAAAAATCCTAACTTTTCCTACTTTTATTGTAAAATTAAAATTAAAATTTTAAATTAACATAAAATTTTAATAAATTTTAGGATAAAAATGCTTCAACCTTATTTAGCTTTTTCCCTTTGGTAAATATATAAAATATATTTTTCTTAGTCAGGCATCAAGTTGTTATAAATTAATACTATTAAACAAATAGTCAATGCACTATTATATTATGTATACAAATTTGTTTTTTATATTTATAATTAGTTTAATATAGTGGCTGCTTAATTTCTTATTATTGTTGCAATTATTATTTTAATTGCATCTTAATCGATGGTATTTTTATATGGTGTACATATTTATACATTCTTCAATTGGTGTTGAAACTCAAAATCTCATTATTTTGAAAAATACAATTTAACATACAATGTTAGATTTCGTTAGGAAGTGACATAGAAGTTTTTAGAAAATTTGAGGTGACAAAAGTTATTTTTTCAAAAAATTTATGTGATTTTTGAATATATATTAAAAAAAATTGAAAACGACTGCCACCCACCCTTATAAATCCGAGTTCGACTCTTTTATTTCATTGTTTATCCAGATTTTCTATCTTATATTCTCTTTTTAAGTTACGTCATATATAATAAGAAATTTATTTTAAAAAGTGTGTCGTAATATATAAAAAGAATATAAAATAAAAAAAATAAGATTCACAATAAAACAAATGATTCGAATTATATAAATTCATCGCTAACTAAATATATATATAATTAATGTGAATTCACTGTAACTACATATATATAATTAATATTTATTTATATAAATATATAATCTTATACAAATAAATTATAATAGATGATAAGCTACAATAATACGAACTGACCTAAATCTAAATCTTACTTGTGAAAGGATATGTAGGACACAAAGGAAAGGCATTTGTTTCACATTGAATAGATAATTAAGCATTAATAAAAAGAAAAATTATATGTCGAGATCATCATTTAAAATTTAAATTAATTAATGAAGTTTCCTCACTATATAAAAAAAATTATTCTTCTTTGTCCTTTTCTTCAACTTCCATGGAATCTTCAAATTTGAAAATTACATGAAGGGTCTCCATTAATTTTTTTATTAAAATAATAATACATAAAACTAATTAATTAATTAATTAAGCACTATTATATTAAAGAACAAAAGAGACAAGTGTCTTCATTTGCATTGACTCTTAGACAAGAAAGATTCATACACTTGCTTTGAGTTTCCTCTCACCTTCTTAATTAGCTAAGAAAAATTTTGCAGGCTGTATTCATATTTATAATTTTAAATTATTTAAAAAATATATTACTGGCTAGAACCAAGTAAACGAAGTTGCTATCCCATGGCTTGACTCTGAAAGAGGATATGATAATTCATATGAATGGAGAAAATAAGTATTAAAGAGTTTTATTATTATTATTTTTTGAGTTTTTTTAATTAAAGCATAAATTATTTAAATTTAATAGATTTAAATACTACATAATAATAGAAAAACAAAAGAGCATATGAGAATGCTTTCCAAACATCCTTATTTTTCCAAGCAAGGTAATAAGGATTAATAAATTCCTTGTTTTTGGTAGAATCATTGCTATAAGAGGTGGTAATTTTACTATCAGGAGCTGGAATTTCACCACCCAAAAATCCTTGCAAGTCTTGGCTTTCAGCAAATCCTAAAAATTGGGTTTGCAAAAGAAGATATTGTTGATGGTTGGGTTGCGATCGAATTTGTTTTAATTGTTAAATTGCGATGATAATGATGAGATCTGATCTGGTAATTTTCAGATCATCAAATTTGTATTTAATTTTTTCACGTTTTTGTAATTTATATATATGAAATAACTTGTATTCAAATTGTCTAATATAAAACAAAGAATTTAATATAATATTTAGAAAAAAATAACTTTGACCTAAATCTTTTACAGATTATTTCCAATTTCCCATATTAAATAAATTTATGTAGAATAGGTACGTAGTAGTTTGGAAAGTAGTGGAAAGGGGTAATACTTAGTTTTTTTTGTACAAACAAACATTCACATTTGATAAGTTGTAGCCCTAAAAGTCTGAATTCTACCATCTTCCTTGAATTGTCTAAACACATGCATCTTGATTTGTGCAGATTTTATCTATATATCAAGGAGTTTTGTTTGTACTATATTTATAACTCATGATTTTAAGTTTAAAAAACGCAGATGAGAAATGAATTTCATATTAAATAAATATAAGATAAAATAATAAATATTTATAAATAAACGAATATTTTATTTAATATAATTTAATTAATTTTATGTAAAATAATTTTACTGATCTTCATTTACTAAGTTCATGCTCTTTCGATTCAAAATCCAATATGAGCATTGTAAAAAGGATAAGAAAAATTATGTTCATACACACACACATATATATATATATATATATATA
>CANXYC012095211.1:0-15020 GCA_948193065.1 Aleurites moluccanus | reverse complement strand
GTCCAGTGATATTGATTGATATGATACTGGTGACCTATATGGTCCAGTGATATCGATTGTTTGGTGACTGTTTGATTTCTTTTCATTCAGTCCATCTCATTATCTGCCTTTCCATATGTAACCGAATATATATTTGATATTCTTGACCCTGACTGTACTTTAATAACCCTATTGTTTATTGTTTATCATTTGGTTTATTCCTTTGCCTATTTGTACCTATTACATTATTGCGATGCATATAAATTCATTGAGTATCTTTCATACTCATCCTTTTATTTGTTTACCCCTTTCAGGAGAGGAGTAGGTAGCATGACCAGCCTTTTGTTCTCTGTGGATTTCCTGCTTCAGGTTTCTGATGTATATTTCTATTTTGGATTACTGTACTATATTATTTTGGTGTTCATGATCTAGCTGCTCCATAGGTATGTATTGGGTAGCTAGGAGATGAACATCGTCTATATTTGTTATTGATGGACTATATTGATCATATATGATGCATGATATATATATATAATTGTGACAACCAATCGCAGAATGATTAACAGGATAATATAATAGATGGTAACTATAATAAATGAATAATATATTGAGGTTGATAGATTATGTAATGATACTGGGTTCTACGGGTGCCGGTCGCTATTGGCATTTTTCGTGCCCTAAGACCGTCGCGGTTCGGGAAACCGGGTCGTGACATCAATGAGCAACCACTGAAAGTGTATTGTATTGTACTATTACCAATGATTACTAGATGCTGCTAATGAACTGATATTGAATCACATTGGCTTATCACCTATGTGGACTTGACAGAGCTACTGCACTAACAGGGTAGTGGGTAAATATCGTCAGCATTATGCCCAATGGACTCTTTATACTATTTACTCTAGCTAGGAAGGGACTTTTTCTGACCATAAGGCCTAGCTCGTCTTATGTATTTCATTGATACTGATATACTGTTATCGTTACTGTTATTATTACTGGCTCTTTATCTATCATTTCTACATCCTTACATGTATATGTGTTCTACATATATATGTGTGTAACTGTTATCAAATTGTTCAGCGACACCATTCTTTAATATCCATTGCTTTTACATGTGAATATGATACCAAGAACTTGACCACTCAATGTTATTCATTATTGATACCCATTGCTTTCACCCATGGCATTTGGTATGCAAAGTGCTGATTTTTAAAATATAATATTGACACTCCTTTTATATATTCTTCTTATTCATTGCTATTTATTTAACTTGATAATCCTATTGTTTTGCTCTTTCATTGTTACCCACTTAATTCTTGTTCAATGATACCATTTTATTATTGTCCATTGCTTTTACTTGTAAATATGATGTCTAAATCCGGTTACCCAAAGTTATTCATTATTGTTGTCCATTTTTTCACTCATAGCATTTGATATACAAATTGCCCTCCTATGAAATATGAACATTGATAACCCTTTTATTTATTCTCATCAATTATTATTACCTTCATATTTTGATAACTCTTCCATTTGTTCATCCATTACTATCTATTTAATGTATATATTTAATGATATATAATTAGCTCACTGAGTATTGTTATCCATTTAATGTATATGTTTAATGATGTATAATTAACTCACTGAGTATTATTATACTCATCTCATAGTTATTTATTATTTTACAGGAACAAATAGTAAAAGCTGCATTCCAAATCGCTTCTTCCTCCGACTTGGGATATCGAAGAGTCTATGGTAATTGTTATATCTTGTGAAGTCAAAGGTAAATTCTTTAGAGCTCCATGGTACTGTATATAGATAAGTAAATAATGCATAGAGTACTATGTATATAATCAAATTGATTAATATGTTATAAGCATAATAAGGTTTGAAAATAAGCGAAATGATAGAAACACATGGTTAATAAGATAAGTACTACGTGATTATGACTGAAACAGAGTATGTATGATTGAGAATAAAATTCGCTATACAGATTATGAAAATTGATAAATGATTAATTGAAATTGACATGTTAATGGGTTATATGAGTATTTAATGACCTTAGATTTATCCGTGCCTTATAACTATCATGCCCTTTATAGTGGGACGTGAAAATAAATTATTTCCATTAAAGTCCTATGAAACCTTATATTACTCTTGATATCTCAATTCAACTTAATAACTCAACCTTTATAGTTAAAGAATTTTATACCGAACCTATTTCGGCAAAACTTCGTAAATTAGAAATTTACTTTTTCCTTAATTTCTCTTCTATTTCATATCTATTTTTAATTACTCTTAATATTATATTCATTTTCATCTTATTTTTAATTGGATTATAATCCATTTAAATTAAATCATGTAAAAGAAATTTGAACAAATTAACTGTAAAAAATTTCTTAGAAATCAATAACTGACAATTATCTCAAAATAAGTTTTTCTTATAAATTTCTTTTTTTTTACTATTCATTTGCCTTTCTAACTGTATATAAATTCTCAAATTATTTTTCCTTAATGATTTATGATCTTAATTTAAGATATCCCCAATAAATTTTAGTGAATAATTTCTTAAAAGTATTATAAAAATTCATTACTATTATTATTGTCTATTATCGTTTTTAAATTTTTTCTGTAAAAATTATTTTTTAATATTCTTTTTATACCTCCTTAAATTAATTTAACTCATTTATTCTTTAATTAATTTCTTATTTATTATTATGAGATTTACATCCGTATAGTCTCTCATACAGTTTTATGAGGTGTTACAATAATATAAAAAAAAATTCAGAAAATTATTATACCATGTTGGCAAATATGAAAAGTTCAGAATGAATGGGTTTTTAATCTTACAAAGCCGAATCCATATGTGACAGTCAGAAAAGATACTTCAGTTTGTTAGATACTTATCTTCAAGTCAATTTCCCAAAAGAGAGCCCAAACAACCTCCAGCGGTAGAAATGGTTGATTTAATACAGTATTGATTTCTTTTCAAAAAGAATGCACAAATTTTTTGCAACTTATTCATGTGGATAACTGCATCTCAAATTCACTTTATCTTCGCAATAATATCACCAAAGATGCCCATTGAACGATGAAAAATGATTAACTAATTTTTTAACTCCTATTGTCACAAGCTTAGCTACATGGTAGACCATAGATTTCAACTTTAAATGATTCTTCCACTCCACAGTCTTAATTATCACATAGGCAACAGGTGGAAGTCCATAATTTGGGCATTTGAATTTTTAATCTTAATTAGGATGTTTGATAAAAATAGCAAAATTGAAGCAATATTAATTTTAAATTGGAGCAATAATAATCTAAAACTAAATATTAAATTTTAAAAAGCTAAGAATTGTTAGTGGTTTAATATTTCATAATTAATTACAATCACCTGTCCAAACATGTACTAAAACATAATAAGATATTAATAATGGAGATCATCCCATGACAAGTGGTAATTTCTATTTCTCAAATCCCCCAAGGCTAGATATTCAGGGCCATTATTCGGAATATATATATATATATATATTTTTAATGAAAGAGATAATTATCATCTATCAAAATAAAATAAATTATATAATTAATAATAAATAAAATATAAAATTTTTATAAATCATATTTTTAAATTCAACTCGAAAGATAATAATATTTATAAGTAGAAAGATAATCGTGACAAAATAATTAATTTGATATAAGAATAATATTCATATTTCTTTTAGTGGCTATATTATATTACAATTCGACTTTTATCTTTTCAAATAAATTCGATTACACAACTACAAATATTTGATTTATCAGTCTTACTGAAATTCTTAATATCAATCCCATATTAATATAATGATAATTTTAAAATTAAAAAATAAATACTTCTAAAAAAAATAAACTCCCATAAAAATTAAAAAAAAAAAAATCAAACACGCTCGCCAAATTAAAAGAAAAATCACAATAATACTAACAAATATTACAAATCTACAATATATATATATATATTACAATAAACAAAAATTATTTAGAAAATAGAAAAATATTTTTAAAAATTGATAAAAAAAAATTAATTTCAATAAATTATCTAAAAATATCTAAAAAAATAACATAATACTAAATATTTGGAAAGCACTATGGTCAATATAGAAATTAGTTTTTACATGTATGTTATTTTAATTACGGGTGCACTTAAAAACCATAATAATATTTTAAAAATATATCAATATATAGACCTTAATGTATCTGGACCAACTTTCTTTTTTCCTTTCGTAAGAAGTTTTAGCTGTGGTTTGAAAATTCCAATATTATGAAAATTCAACTAATTATATTTTATCAGTTCCCATATTTTATATTTAATGAAAAATAATTCTTTAAATACATGTAATAAAGGTTGAATTTCAACATTTAATCAAAGAAAAATTTATTAAAAACCCACTGGAGCTATCCTGACGGAGACTTTGATATCTAAGTTCCGGAGCTATTCCGGTGAAAACTTAATATGGTTATATGAAAAAAAATAAGAGAAAGGGAGATTTTTTTTTTTTTAAAAAAAATAATATTTCTTGTGTTATCTAAATTTTCTATTTATAAAGAAAATTATGAAATTCATTAGATCCTACGTATTCTTATTTTATTAATGATTAATTTTATTCATTATTAATATTAAAAAAATTTCTTGTTTAGAAAACTTTAATTAACAAAATTTAATCTATTCTCTCTCTATGTATAATTTAAGTTATGTTGAAAAGTTATTTAAAAAAAATTCGCTAAGTATAATGTAACACTTTTAAAAAATGAAGATTATACGAAATTTTCGCATTAAATTTTTTCTCATGACATACTTCTACAGCATCTAATTAAAATTTGTATGAACTAATATACATAATAGCTTTTAGTCATTATTTTAGTTGCCTCATTTAAGTTTCATCCATATATTTTATTTATATTAATATTTAAAATTATTAAAAATAATATTTAAATTTAATAAAATAATAATAATAATCAAAATATTTCAAGAAAATATAAATTGAATAAAAAAATTATAATCAAAATTCACGTAAAATATAAATATGCGACTAATTCTTTTATATTAAAAATAAATATTACTTTAAAATAAATTAAATTATGCTAAAATGAAAAAATTCTTTAAAAATTTAATTCATTTAATAAAAATATATTCTTAAAAATAAAAGAATACCTTTTGTTTAAATTAAATACAATTTTTTTATATATATACTGATGAAATAAGAAAGTAGATACATTCATTTTACTTTTCAATTATTCTAAATAATAGAAATAAACCAATTATATCATTTTAAAATTTATTCTAAATATATAAATACTACATTAATTAAATTAAGTTGTATTAATAAAATCTACTTAAATTTAATTCTTATACATAAATTTTTCCAAACAGTGTCTTAAACCATTCTATTAGTCTAGGATTAGTTGGTAGGCATAGGTTCATTCAACATTGAGTTTTCTTTTCTTTTCTTTTCTTTTTATTGGTAAATCATAGTTTGGAGGAAAATAAAAATCTATTTGATAAGAATATTTATTAAAGAAAAATATATTTTATAATTAGTCCTAATTTAATGAATAAAAAATTCTCAATAAGTTTTATCTACACTTATATCTATCCATCTAATTTAATAATATAATATATGTACTAAAGAAGAATAAAAAATATCAAATTAAAAATAAACAGAAAAGTTATATTAGTGATTTTTTTTTTTTTTTTTGCAAAATCAAATTTAAATATTGATAGACTGCATGATGTAAAAATAGATACAAAAATTTTCCAACTTTGCTTGTAGGTTAAGTTGAACATTGTGGATTGGGTCCATTAGTTGGATTGTGTCACGACTTGGGCTTGTAATTTTGTCTATAATAATAATACTCTGCATATAGTTTGAGGTGCTTGTTAACTGGACCAGATGTGAATAGTTTGGGACATTGGGCTTTTGTAGATGGTGCTGTGGGAATTATAGTTTAGTACAATTATATATAGATTAGGGCGGAGCACAGGATTCAAGGATTATAATCGAAAAAATAATCGAAAAAGAAAATTTTGTAGATTGAAAAAAATAATTGAATCGAACCAAAATCAAATTAATGTAATTAGACGATATCGAGAAAGTTGTGATATTCATATTGAGAATCGAGCTGAATCGAATTATATTCGAATTGAATTGAATTTTTAAATACTCGAACCAATTAATTAATTTATATATATTTATATAATTATAAATTTATAATATATACATATACAATTATAAATTTATAATATATGATCTATATATTATTACTTATACATGCATTTTTATTTATATAATTACAAATTTTTAATTTTTTATATATATTATAAAATTATATTCAAATCATTGAATATCCGAACTGAATTTCGAATCTTCGAACTGAAACGAATTAAAATATTCAAATATTCAAATCGAACTAAAAAATTTCAGAATTGTAACCGTATCCCTGAATACCTGAATTCTTAAACTGTACCATACCGAATTATTTTGTATGAATATTTTCTCCATTCGGTTTGAGACCAAAAATTTTATTTTTGAATCTTCGAAATTTCTATTCAATTCGAAAATTTTTAAATCTCTAAACTGAATCAAATCGTGCACACCTCTAATATAGACCATATATATATTTTTTAGTATATAGTTGGCTAAAATTAATTTATTAAGTTTTTCAATTTCTTTAAATTGAAATCGATATGGAAAATTCAATTTGATTATATTTTATAATTGAATCAAATCATAAAAATGTTAAAACTATAATTTTTTTTTATTATTTAAACTAAGCTGAATTAATTGGATTTGGTTAGTATATCAAGCTTACTTATTAGGTTTGTGCTTTCTTCGAAAAAAAAAATAGATTTGTGCTTGTAGTTGATATTTAACCTACAATTCTTTTTGAAAAGAAAATAAAATTATAAATGTGATAATAAAATGTTCTAGATGTTGTAAGCTTGCTTCAAACTTAATAAAATAAAATAAAATAAAATCCATTGTTATGAGTTTATGAGTTTTTTAACACATCCAAAGTTGTATAATCATCATGATTCCCAATTTTAGATTGTGACATTTTAATTAAATTCATCAAATACTATTACAATAATATTATATTTATAAAAGTTAAATTACACTTGTTATCCATGACTTATCAATTAAATTTATTATTTATTTCCAAATTTTAATTTTATTAAACAAAAATTTTTTAACTTTAATTTAATCACAACAATGAACTTTTTTATCAATTTTTAATCTAAACTTTACCGAAATACATATGTGACGTTTATCTCAATATTTTTTAATGATTTATCAAATCATATAAGATGTTATGAATGCAATTTTTTCATCTTAGCATTCTCTTATCCTTTTAATCCATATCTCATTATCTCATTAACTTAGACCCTATTATACTCTTATCTCCATTAGATATGGCAATTTCACTCCGTCCCGACTTATTTAATAATTAAAGTGGGATGATTTTTTATTTTGAATTTGAGTCGAATTTGGGTCGAGTTCGGATAATGGCAATATCCGTTCCAAATTCAATATGATTATATATTTTTTTATTTTTTAATATTTTATTTATATATTTTTAATTTATAATTATTTTTATGTGAAATATAAATTATATTACATTTGAAAAAAAAGTATATAAATAAACATATACATATTTTTAAAGAAAAATAAAAAATAAATATATAAACGAGTAATACTCGACCCGTTTCGCTCTGAAGTGGGGCGAATAACAGAAAGTGTATTTTTATTTTTAAACAAATCGGATTCAAATTTTGTAAAACTCGCTCTAAACCTGACTCATTGTCATCCTTAATCTCCACCACTATGATCCAAACTCCTCAATAACAATGAATTTTTCTATGTTGAATTTAAATTCCTTTCTCAACTCCACTTTGGATTTTCTTGTTGGCACATGACTACCGGTCTAAGTTTCGATAATTTGTGTTAATTATTTTGCCTTGTTTTAAAAAGAATCAATAAAAATAGAACAAAATCCATTAGGATATAAGAGAAAGAAAATCTATTTGTTAAATTTAATAAGTACATGCTAAGTTGAGACCGAGAAATTGAAGATCGGAAAAGCCAAATAGAGTAGATCATAAATAGAAGAAGCGAGTGAATCGGTGGCCCATGATAAAGAAGAGATGAAAAGGCCTCTTATTGTTTATTTTTTCTTCTTCTTTTGTTTATTGGAGTTAGTTTTTTTAGGACAGGTGTTGAGTTACATCCATAAAATTGAGTATTTTGTCCATATTAATAGGAGAAATTACTAAGTACAGTAGGACCGTATTCTTTTTACTCATATAAAAATAAATAAAAGTGAATTTATATGTAAATAAAAGTGGATAAAAGTAAATTTATATGTGATTAAAATAAAAATATATCCCTATGAATTCATTTTTTATGTGAGTAGAGGAGTATATTCTAGTTTTACTTAATAATTTTTGTATTAATAATACAACCACCACATATCAACAATACTCACTGCCTTCACTTTTCTTTTCTTCTTCTGTTTTTTAGCTATAACACTTTCCCAACTCGGTTAGCATAATTAATTATAAGCTAAACTCTGTTGATTACTCAGTACTCTAATTTGTGTGTTTTATTGTGTAGGTAGTGAGTTTCAAAAGAGAGAGGAATGAGAAAGAGAAAGAGGATTAAAGGCATTTGACAAAGTTCTTATTCAGAAACAACCCAATAGCTTGGATTGTTTATCGCCGACATGTAGATCCAACTGAAGTGAGTGCTTATGTAATACCCTCAAATTATGTTTCAGTTTCTAAACAGTTTTATTAAGTATCGGACCAATACCGATGGAAATTATTCAATTTAAGGAATTAGTTCAGTATTAAATTTAAGGTTATTTTTCTCAGATACATGAGTAATAAAGGATTAAGAATAATGATAGTTAATGATATAAAGAAAGTATGGAAAAGAGTTAAGAGTGATGAAAAATTAATAGACTGACAAAATTGTAAATAAGTGAAACTTCAGAAGCATTTTGGGAAACCAACTGTCCAGGATCCAGATTTTCTCCAAAAGCTGTATAATGTTAAACTACAGCTAAAAATAATCTTATTTACTACCCACTTCAAAATTTAAAACTAAATAGAATTGACAGAATTAGTTACAGAACACTTTCGAGTCAAAAGTATAAATAATGAAAGTTTTGGGATGGAAAACATAATTTTGTAAAACTTGCCATCTATAAATATCAACACTTAGCCATTTTTACCATCAAACTTCTTTTTCTTCTTCTTCTTGCCTGGTCGAACCACTTCTACCATTTCTTCACTAATTTTCATGCAAATTTCCATGAAAAATCAAAGAAAACTTGAATTCTAACCTTGTTTAACCTAATCTCATCCAATTTTCACCAATAAGATCAAAGGAAATCAAGAATCCTTCCTTTGGAGATTTTGGTCATACCACTATCATAAGGTAACTTCATGTTTTCTTCATCCTTTTAAGTTAATTAGGTGTTTTAGATGTTGAATTAGATGAGTTTAGCATTAGATTGTATTAATTTGTTCAAATTGATGGAAATTCCAAATTTTAAACCCTAATTAGGTTATGTTTATAACCAAACCCAAATTTTAAACTCCTCTTCTGTGGATTTCAGGTGGTAATGTAGCTCGTGAGGGAGCTAATAGAGAAGATTAAGCTTCTTGACTTATTCATCCCAAAAAGCCTCCATTGTAATTCTTTTGATATATGATTATGTATATTCATTAAATGGCATTATGACACGATATGTTTTGGGAGTATACTCTAGAGCTCCGTAGTTAGTCATTTGAGAATAATAATATATTTGATGTATGAACTATTACATTTTTGGGTACTCTTGTTCCTTAGTGATGTGAGATGCATCTTTTGATCAGTAAGAAACAAGAGGAAATTATGAAATGATATAATAAAGAAATGAATGATGTTTATATGGATTATGCAAATAATATTATATGATATTTATGATTGTTTCAATTGTATATGAGATTCAGGATATGTAAGTTCTACGGTTGTATGGTGGCCTTAAACTTACCATTGCCCTATGACCGTTGCACCACTGGAGTTGGGGTGTGACATGTCCTGTGTAATATTTTCTAGTAGCTCCATGGATTTGTAAATAGATATGAATGGATTGTATTAATAATGTAAAATATTTTTATGGAGATTTACAATGTTTATTGCATGGATGTCTTAAGGGTATAGTGATAGAATTACATAATATAGAACTAGAAATAAATAATTAAGTACAGTAAGACATATGTTATGAGTTCTACGGGTGTCGATCTCCTTTGACAGTTTCTGCATCTTAGGACTGTCATGTTCCAATTTTGGGACGTGACAGCTTACCATGTAAATTGATTCATGTCCCTATTCAACTCAATTTGAGTATTTTGTTAAAGTATTATCTAAAGTCTTGGAAATCTAAGTGTCGCAACAAGCTATTTATGCCTTAGAAAAAAAAAATTGAAAAAAAAATAAGGGAGAGAGAGAGAAGAAATTGTGTATTCCATTCATTGTTACCGCTGCAACTCATGGTGCTATAGGTCCCAATTTTTAATTTTTGCTTTTTTAATTTTTTTAATTTTTTCTTTCTTGAATTACCATTGGTCCTTAACAATAACTCGTTTGATATTCAAGAAAAATAAAATATTTTTCACATACTAATGTCTACCCTTTTGTTTTGTTGAGGGTGAAGAGTAGGAGGAGGAGGATCCTATGATTGAGATGTAGATGTGATGACAGTGGCAGTTAGAAAAGGAATTGTTAAATCTGAGCTCAAACGAAATCGACCTCGTAAGAGAGGGGTAGGGAGAATGCTGAAATGGAGAGAATGTTGAATTGGAAAAATTGCATACATGGCATATTGTATGATATAAAAAAAATTATTGAAAAATACTGAGTTGAATGTCACATATATATTTCGATGAAGTTGAATGTCATTATTGAGATTAAATTAAAATTGAAAGATTTTTATGTAACGGTTTAAAATTTAGGGATAAATAGTAAATTTAAATAATAAATTTAGGAATAACATATGTAATTTTGCCTATTTATAAGAATATATTTTTGTTTATATTAAGTGAGTTTCAATGGATTCATTAAAATTTGAATTCAATTTTGAGAATAAGTATATAATTTTAATAAAATTATATATTATAAAAATTGATGAGTCTATTATCAATGAAGATGCTGATCAATTTCAAAAAGGACTTCTTAAGCCTGCAAAGAAATAAAGAAGGACAAAGGGGCCAAGCCCGTGGACTTGAAAAGAACACTCAAATGCTCAAGTTAGCAACAGATTTTGCCTGAGAACTATATGGGAGACTTGTGAGTTCCCTTGTTTTGTATTGAAAGAGAAAGATTTTTAAGGTTTTCTTTAGATTGCACTTGATTTAGTCTCTTGGGACTTTTTGGTATCTTTTTTGTTGGAGATTGGTTTTGGATTTCCTTTCTGCTCTTATATTCTTCTCATAGAGGTTTTTGCATAAAGAAAATCTTTTAGTTAGATCAGTATAGATAGAATGTGATCGACTTAAATTGTCTCAAAAATGACACAATTGACGTGCCTAACCCAAAATAACTAGAACGAACCATATTTATTCCACGAATCTTTCAGGCTTATTCCTTCTCTTTTATTCCTTCTCTTTTTATCATAATATGTATTGTGGCGATGATTTGTTACTTTTGGACTTATAGATAGACATCCATGATGACTGATTTTGAAGTCGAAGTGCCTTATTTTTCCTCTTTCCACATTGCTGATGGTTTTATCAAGGATAGATAAGGTGAATTGTTGGACGAGGTGGGGTCTGCGAAGAGCTCCCAAACTGCCATCCGATGGTGGACCTCTTTAATTTCTCAGCTCAATAATCGTGTTGATGCATACCCTTATCAAAAACTATAAAATAAAAATAAATAACTTATAATAATTAATAATTTGACAAGAATTTTATTTAATTTAAATATCATTTCAGCATGAAATATTTTCTTATACCTTAGTTGTAATATAACATAACAGAACTCACTTTAAGGCTGATGTATATTTGTTATCACTTCAATCTCCACCTTCCGTTTTCTTGTTCAAGATTTATAAGAGAAAAACATTTTTGTTGAGTGATTTAACATATCTCTTTTGTATTTGTTACCAAAACCATTACTTTCTCTCTCTCTCTCTCTTTCTTTTTAATGTAAGACAAGGCAAAAGAACAAGAAAAACAAACAAATTCAAATTATTGAGTGATTTAACATCACTTTTTCCTTCATTCTATGCAAGAGAAAGACATTACTGAAAACAATAACAAAGGAGCAAACAAGAAAAGCCAAACCAAAACAAAGAGATGTGAGAACCATCAAGTTCATTATTCCAGGAAGCAGCTAAACAAAGCCTATTTAATCCAACTCAAAATTATTTTTCTAATTTTTTTTTAGAGATAGTAAATTTATTTGATAACTAATTAATTAGAGTTCAACTTTAATATCATATCTTATGGGATTTTTTTTTCTTTCTTTTATAAATGTTATTCTTTAGAATGGTAAGGATATTTACATATCAATTTATTCATTTATCAATATTTTTTTTAATAAAATTTTAAAAAATATTTATCACACTCGATCTATATATTTAAAAATTATTTTTTGAATATTAATTTCAAAAATTAAATTATAATTACTATTTTTTTTTATCAATGAGGTTAATTCTTAAGAGTTATTATTATATATTTTTAATTAAATTAAATAAATAATAACATAATACAAAAACTAGCATATTATATATTTGTCATCCCATTTTTGTATTAGAAAAAGGAAAATCTCATATTGTGATAAACTTATAGTTGGCTTAATGTCCCACTTAGAAAATCCAATACCTGTTGTCTTTTGGTATCTCATTATCAATCAAATAGAGTAAAAGGTCACATAATATGTCCATTTTGACTCAACATGATACTCCATGAAGAATAATAACACGTCCATTAAGAACAACCAACAATTTGCAACCTAATACCAACCTAATACTTTTATATAAATAAACTGAAATTTTTTTAATAATATTTAAATAATTAATATATTTTATAAAAATATTTTAAATTAAGATGTTAATATTTAATCAATTATTAAAATTAAATGGAATAGTTATTAACATATTTAAAAATTAACTTTTTTACCATTTAAAAAATCATACATCTTTTTCAAATATAGTTACTGGTCTTATCATCAACTTATAATGCAGGAAAAATAAAATGAGAAGAACAAAAAGGAAATTGAAATAATTAAATAAATAAATAAAGTAAAAGACCTAACTTAAGTGCTTAGAGAACCATCCTTACCCAACTTTTTATATGCATATTGCTACCAATCTTGTTAGAATAAGATTGGGTCTCTCAAGTTTATTCTAAAATTATACAAATCTCTTTCCCTTTTCAGGACACAAAAGCCCACTGCAACACAAGCAACGAATGTTGATTTTTATATTTTAATTAGTTAACAGCACGCATTTCCTGCCATTCCTTTTAATATTATAATGTTTATTTTTTTTTCTCCAACCCCTATAATTTAATTATTAACTTTCAACAGATAACTGATAATTATTAATTATTATTTAATTAAAAATAAATATTATATTTATTTTTAGTCATTAAACATAGTAATATAAATATTATTTTTAAAAATTAATTTAATAAAAAAAAATTTTAAAAAAATTCAAATTAGCGTTATTATAAATAGCAGTTGTTTGACTACTTATAGAGTTAACAATTATCAATAATCAAATAAATATGATATAGTTATTGAAAATTAAAAAATTAATAATTATATTAAAAAGTTTCTATTTATTTAAATAAAAAGACTAAATTATTTTTTAAAAATAATATTTAAATAAAAAATAAATATTAATATTTTTTTTAATGGTTATTAAACATATTAATAGCTGACAGCTCAACTAATAATTATTTTACCAAACATTTATAACAATTAATTATCAGTTATCAGTTAATAATAAAAAATTATTAACCAATAGCCAACAACTAATAATTATCCGCTATCAGCAACAGTTAACATCTAACAGTTGTTAAGAACAAATTAAACTAAGCCTAGACAAATATCATTTACATTTATTTATATTTTTATTAATTAGAATTATAAATTAATGAGTATTTTTTTCTCATTTATAAGTTTGGTAATTCTAATTTAAATAATTTGCCTTTAATCGAATAAGAAAAATAAAGTTAGCATGTTAAAATCACTTTAGCGTTAATATAAAAATATTTTTTTAAATATTTTTAATCTGAATAAAAAATATATATATTTTTAATTGATATCATAAGAAACACAAGAATATATAGTTAAATTTTATATAAAGCGGAAGTGTTGTTTGAGAGGCCAATCGTTCTTCCATTTTCATATGAGAGATTAGGAGCTTTTTTCTTAAAAATAGCAAAAGAAAAAAAAAATATTTTATAACAAAATCTATTATTATTATCGGTTTATATCAATCGCGTATTCGATACTCGTATTGTCTGACATAGCACATCTAATGCCCACTCTATCTGACGCAGGCTCGTACTGTCTGATGCAGCGCATTTAAGACCCACGCTGTCTAGCGCAGCGCATCCAAGGACTGCGCTATATTTTTATTTTTTATTTTATTTTTTTAAAATTAATATTTTTTTAATTTTTTATTAAATTAATTTAAAAATGCAGACTTCTAATTTTTTTTGTTCCAGTTAGCACAATATCTATAAGTAATTTTTTTTTTTTAAATTAATACCTAAAACTAATTAATAGTATTTTTATTAAAATCATGATAGTATTAAATTTATTTAATTAAATAATTAAATTTTAAAAATAAATATTTTTGATGTGTTATATTTTTATTGTTAAATTATTTATTTTAGAAAGTTTAGTTAAAATTAATAATTTACACACATAATATTAAATTTGTTAGTGTTGTTATTTTTTTTTATCAATTTGTAAATTAATTATTTATAATAATATTTGGTTAGATTTAGA
>CANXYC012095173.1:0-13325 GCA_948193065.1 Aleurites moluccanus | reverse complement strand
ACGGAGCTCTAAGAGAGTACTTCTCAATAGACATAATTTATATATACATAACAAAATAATATTCAGCATAATTACATCCAAGCTTCTTGTGAAGAAGAAATCAAGAAGCTCTATCCTCTGGATTAGCTCTCTCTCGAGCTATACTAGCATCTGAAATCCACAGAAGAGGGATGAGCTTTCAACTCAATAAGATATGAACTACATAATGCTTTTAAGTAAAGTCAAGAATCTGATTATCAAATCATAAACATATACATATACATATACTTGGACATGAAAGAATCATAAGCTTATACTTGAAGAAGAATATGAGTGCTTATAACAAATAGCACTATCAAATTATATCATAAGTCAAATCATGGTTCTCATTTAGAACATAAGAATGCCTACAAAGGATGACATTATCAAATCACATATAAGATAGAACTGATATCATATCATAATGTATCAGTAGCCTTGCTACCTTAACGTGCACATATGCTTGCGCAGGCATATGCCAAGAGCTCATGGCCCCCTCAAGGAGGAACACTGATAAAAACTTTATCAACTGGGCTCCTATTGTGCATATGGACCAATGAATTTACTCTCAATAGGAAAAACGTTATATACTTATGTATATCATAGGTCATCATAATAAGATATTCACAAAAATTCAGATTTGGTCAAGAGACCATATATCATGCATATCAATGGCTTGTTCATGATCTTGGTTCAAGAAGATAACCAAATCATTTTATTCATTAAGTGTTTACATGAAGGAGGTAATCCAATAAAGAATTCATATCATAAAGTATATACATGAATATTTAATAATTTATCTCATAAAGAGAAATATACATTTATATAATTCATAACTTATCTCTCAGTAAATCTTTCCACTACACAGTTCAACACTTGTTTAGATGAAAATCCTCATCAATTCTTTGAATTGTCCAAGCCTAATCAAAATTCTCAAATTCTACAAATTAGGATTTTCTCAATAATGATACATAATATGATTCCTTGTAATTTTAACCATCTTATAATCTTTATTATTGTTTCCTAACATCAATTTAATTTATATCTTAAAGAAAATCTAAAAAAAATAAGAACGTAATTATTATCCATGTCACTATTCTTGAAAACTCATAAATTCTGATACCTACCATACTACTCATAATTAATAGCCTTAAATGCTCATAATAGGCTCTATATAACTCATAATAATTATTCTAACTACCAAAAATATTAATCTAAAAAGAGAAAAGAAGTTTGGAAAAAATCACCTTATTTTTTCCAAAACTGAGCTCTTGAAGGATCTAGACTTGAAATGATGATTAAGCCTTTGAATGAGTTAATTTAGTGATTTAATGCACTAATTCTGAGTATTAATGCATTAGAAAACAAATGGAACAGATTGGAGAGAAATAGGAGAAGAAATGAAGAAGAAAGAAGAATAGAGAAGAAATTATAGTGAAAAGGATGGCTACTGCTTCTCCATTAAATAAGCTACTGCCTCGCTAATTTCCCTCTTTGCCACTTTCCACTTCATCAATTCCACTTCGTTTCACTTCACAGAATGCCACTTTGGCAACTCCACCTCACCAATCCCACTTCTCAAAATTTCACTTTGCAGAATGCCACTTCGGTAATTCCACCTCGCCAATCCCACTTCGCAGAATGCCACTTCGGTAATTCCACCTCGCCAACTCGATTAGCTTCTAACCACCTCAAAATCAACGATCCATCTCACACAACCTATTTCTGCTGAGCTGGAAAACCTTCCTCGCCAACTCACTCTAAACCAGCTCGCAATGAGCTATAATCTCCAATCTCCTTGAAGTCCTACCACTATCTATATAACACATAAAGAAATATTTTCTTTCATACTTATACTTGACTCGCTCAACCTCTAACATTCTTAAAATAACCAAACAGACTTAAACTTACTGCAGGAATAGCGAAAAGGATGGCTACTGCTTCTCCATTAAATAAGCTATTGCCTCGCTAATTTCTCTCTTCGCCACTTTCCACTTCGCCAATCCCACTTTACAGAATTTCACTTCACAAAATGCCACTTCGGTAATTTCAGTTCGTAAAATGCCACTTCGACAATTCCACCTCGCCAACTCGATTAGCTTTTAACCACCTCAAAATTGAGAAGCCATCTCGCACAACCTATTTCTGTCGAGCTGGAAAACCTTACTCGCCAACTCACTCTAAACCAGCTCACAATGAGCTACAATCTCCAATCTCCTTGAAGTCCTACCACTATCTATATAACACATAAGGAAATATTTTCTTTCATACTTATACTTGACTCGCTCAGCCTCTAACATTCTCAAAAAAACCAAACAGACTCAGACTTACTATAGGAATAGCGAACTGAACATGTTCTGGTCGAGGAAGCATACTTCCTCACACAAACACAATTCACAATATTGTCATACAGACTTAAAATAAAATATATAAATCTACAACTTTTATATTTTACACTTATCCAAATACTCCTGTAAGATCATGTCAATTGGCTCACAAGATTCTTTCCAAACACTGATTCTGAATTTTTTTTTAAAATACTAATCTGCTCAAAACAAACAATCATAAAAAAAAATTAACAGGCATTACAGACCTTCACTAGTGTGAGTCCTTCTTTCATGGGCATGAAGTGTCAGGTTCTATATATATCTATTCATTTTTCACTTGTCTGAAAATTAAACCATTTTCTCTCTCTTCTTTATTTCTCAACTAACAAACCCTAAATTCGTTCCATCTGTGATTCTAGGATATTAATACCTACATTAATGCTCCATTTTGGAAGGAAAATATTTTGAAAAAGCTATTGATCATTTCAAGTCAAGATTTCTTCAAAATCTCCATTTGAGGAGAATGAGGTTTTTTCTTCATATTTCAATTTATGTTATGATTTAAGATTATATGTTGTTATAATAATTGTGTTTGAGTTATGAGGAGTATATTAAATACATTAATGACTATAGATTTAGATTATTGGAAGAATTAGGGCAAATGGTGAATAATATAAATTCTTCTATTCTTCCATGAATTTCTTAAGGAATGGTTAAATTGAGTTTAAGAAGTATCTAAATAAGTTTAAGAGAGTCTTCAATTGCAAGAATTTGTTATAGATAATGTCGGGTAAGGAAAACTCTAAATTTGTGAATTTGTTGAAATGTGTAATACCTGTTAATTTTTTTTATGATTGTTTGTTTTGAGCAGATTAGTATTTTAAAAATCTCAGAATCAGTGTTTGGAAAGAATCTCGTGAGTCAGTTGTCATGATCTTACAGGAGTAATTGGATAAGTGTAAAATATAAAAGTTGCAGAGTTATATATTTTTTTATAAGTCTGTATGGCAGTTTTGTAAATTTTGTGTGTGTGAGGAGGTATGCTTTCTCGACCAGAACATATTCAGTTCGTTATTCCTGCAGTAAGTCTGAGTCTGTTTAGTTGTTTTGAGAATGTTAGAGGTTGAGTGAGTCAAGTATAAGTATGAAAGAAAATATTTCTTTATGTGTTATATAGATAGTGGTAGGACTTCAAGGAGATTGAAGATTGTAGCTCATTGTGAGCTGGTTTAGAGTGAGTTGGAGAGGAAGGTTTTTCAGCTCTGCAAAAATAGGTTGTGCGAGATGGCTCCTCGATTTTAAGGTGGTTAAAAGCTAATCGAGTTGGCGAGGTGAAATTGCCGAAGTGGCATTCTGAGAAATGGAATTCTGTGAAGTGGGATTGGCGAGGTGGAAATACCGAAGTGGCATTCTGCGAAGTGGGATTGGTGAGGTGGAATTATTGAAGTGGCATTTAGCGAAGTGAAATTGCTGAAGCGGCATTTGGCGAAGTGGCATTTGCCGAGATGGCATTTGGTGAAGGGGCATTTGGCGAAGTGGAATTCGGTGAGGTAAATTTAGCGAAGGGGCATTTGGCGAAGTGGGAATTGCCAAAGTGGAAAGTGGCAAAGTGGCATTTGCCGAGGTGACATTTGGCGAAGTGGGATTTGTGAAGTGAAAAATTAGCGAAGTGGAGAATTGGCAAAGTGGGATTTGCGAAGTGGAAAGTGGTGAAGAGGGTTTGGCGAGGCAGTAGCTTATTTAATAGAGAAGTAGTAGCCATCCTTTTCACTATAATTTCTTCTCTTTTCTTCTTTCTTCTTCATTTCTTCTCCAATATCTCTCCAATATGTTCCATTTATTTTCTAATGCATTAATACTTAGAATAAGTGCATTAAATCACTAAATTAATTCACTCAAAGGCTTAATCATCAGTTCAAGCCTAGATCCTTCAAGAGCTCAGTTTTGGAAAAAATAAGGTGATTTTCTCCAAACTTCTTTTCTCTTTTTAGATTAATATTTTTGGTAGTTAGAATAATTATTATGAGTTATATAGAGCCTATTATGAGCATTTAAGACTATTAATTATGAGTAGTATGGTAAGTACCAGAATTTATGAGTTTTGATGAATAGTGACATGGATAATAATTACGTTCTTAATTTCAAATTTTCTTTAAGAGATGAATTAAATTAATTTCAAATTCTTGACTTTACTCAAAGCATTATGTAGTTCATATCTTATTGAGTTGAAAGCTCATCCATTTTCTGTGGATTTTAGGTGCTAGTGTAGCTCGAGAGAGAGCTAATCCAGAGGATAGAGCTTCTTAATTTCTTCTTCACAAGAAGCTTGGATGTAATTATGCTGAATATTATTTTGTTATGTATATATAAATTATGTCTATTGAGAAGTACTCTCTTAGAGCTCCGTAGATAGATATGAATAGTTAAATTTGTTGCCATGGATAGCATTTGTAGATTCTCCTTTGTTCCATATTGATGTAAGAACTGTCTTTTGATCGGTAGGGAAAAAGCGGAGATGTTATGATATAAAATGAAAATTTATAAGATATAATGTTTTTCATTGAAATGTATGCTATTATGTATGAGGCAGGTTTAGTTAAGGGTTCTACGGGTTTGTGGTGGCCTTATGCCTACCCTTACCCTAGGACCGTTGCACCGGTGGTGTTGGGGTGTGACAAGGTCGGCCTTTCACGACCGTGAAGATGAACATTATGCCCATGAAAGCAATTTGATGAAAATTCAAGATTCAGACATGAATTTTTTGCATGCTTATGAAGATATGGTTCACGTCCGTGAAGACTGACTCACGCTCTTGAAAGAAACCTATGAGGTATATCTCAACATCTCTCGAACCTAACTTAATCAAAACTTATACAATACAACTTAACATATGAAACTTTCTCTCTAAGAGCTATCTATACTATACAAATCACATTCTAACATACTGAACTAACATAAAATAAAGCAGAACATAATAGAAAAATCAAAATTTATCATAATTCAAACAATTCCATTCAGCAAAACTAACAAGAGTTATGCTTCACCGTGAGTACTTTTGGAATCAGTGACTCGAGATCTATCAATTGGTGTAAACCTTGCAGTCATCCACCACCGTCCGCGATAACGTGTCATTGGTGAGTGAACCCCATGTGCCACTAGTAATTGAAAATTTTAGATGATTATTTTTCATGCACTTATCAGAATTCCAAAATTTGTTTGCAGTAATTTAGCTCTGATAAGCCTAGAATGCCTTCTCTTAAGGGTGACATTAGTTTGGTTTGGTTGATTTGAAGGGTTGTTATCAAACTAAATTAATATCTTCGGTTTGAAAAATTTTCAAACTAAACCAAACCACCATTATAGTCAAATCATCAGTTTCTATTCGGTTTGATTTGATTTAAATACCTTTAGTTTGTCGGTTTCAAACCAAAGTTTTTTTTTATTTATAAATCATCATTATTTTATTATAAATTTAAGAAAAATACAGATAAAGTATCGGTAATAAAAAAAATTTCAAAAATAGTTTAATATTGTACCACAAAAAACTTGTCTATTTCATTAATTAGCATACCCAAAACTTGAATTTTTTTTCAAGAATTAGACTATTTGTTATTTATTTTTAGTTAATTTTCATGGATGGTATTTTTTTAAATTCTAAATTAATATTAGGTTAAAAAAAAAATTGGTTGTATATAAAATGAAATCAAATATATTTGTCACGTCCCAAAAATTTAAAACACGATGATCCTAGGGCACGGGTAAACCTAAAGTCACTCAAATCCCATAGAACCCTTAAGCATATCAATAATCAATTATTCAAACTTAAAACCATTCATTAATGTTCAAATTCTTTTAATAATTAATAATCTTGCAGAAATTTTGATAATTAATAATTTTGTTGAAATTTTGATAGAATATTTTTTGTATTTTTATAGTAATTCCTAACATGAATAGTACCCAACTCAAAATTTTAATAATTTTTCAAGTTCTCAATCTGCATAGAAAATACTCTCAATATGTCACCATCCTTATAACCTCAACTCCGCAATATCAAAAGACACATATAGCCCTTCTATATTTTCTTTTATGCCATGTCTCTCTTGCTTATTCACATTTAACCCTATCATGACTATTACCATTTTTATTACCAATTATCACATATATCTTATAGTGAAATAGGTCACTAATTAAATTTCTAGTGATATAAAATAACTCGGGAACAAGTGATATAAATCTCCATAAACACTAATTACGTTGGAGTCCTCAGTGTCCCAAGTGTGGAGGAGAATGTGAATTAGGAACAACTTCTATTTCCTCTTTCCTGAAAAAAAAAATCACATAATAAGTATAAACATACTCAATGAGTTATAAATATATTATTATACAGAAGGTTACATAATCAATTAATGAAATAAAAAATATTAATTTGGGTTACATATGTCAATGGCTCAGTAGCCAAATAAACATGAACATAACAAATACATAGTCTCATGAAATAACTTGTGAAATACAAAAGGTTGATCAAACCTTACGGTTAGGACATTAGCCCATTCCTAGCAAGAGTCCCAGTAAAAAGTATTCATTGTGCACAATACCGATGATATTTATCCACTACCCTATTAGTCGGGTGGTTCTGTTATGTCACATCATCAGATATTTAGCAAGTTAGGATACAATACTTATAATCATATAGTATGGTTTTCATATAGGGAATATCAAATAACAGTCATTAGTCAACAAATAAAAAGGTTTCGATACGAATGATGATAATAAGCAAATGGGTTTAAGAATTCAAGGAATAGTTACAATATGCATAATAACATATTTATGACTCAGCTTAGCCTTTAAACTCCACATTTTCAACTTCTATTTATTTAATATAATGATATAGCACTTATGGTTTCATCTTCATCTTCATTAATCCTTTGATGCTACACATTCAATTAATCTCAATAATCTAATTGCTTTAATTCTTTTTTTCTATTTAAATTAGACATATGATACTACTACCTAGTCAAATTTCAAGTCAATCTAATTACTATATCATTCTCAATAATTCGTCAAAATTATACCTACTATCCTGCAGTTTAGATTCGAGCAGACTCTATTTCTATGCCTATAACTCAATACTTGTTCATCCAAATGAAAAACCATTTTACAGAAACTTATATCACATATATAAAAATATTTTTCATGTTTAATACTTTTCATAATTCAGAATCTAAAGTCCTCCTATCAATAGAAAACTGTATCCATTTCCTGTTTGTTTGTCAATTTGGACATATAACGCTTATAGTATAATATATCTTAAACTATATATCCAATGCTAAAAATCTTTTCCAAAACTCTAGATAAGACATAAATAAATACTTTTTATGTTGAATACTTCTCCTAGTTTAGTCTCTAATATTATGTATAATTAAAACACAATAGTCTTTTGACTGATTCTTTCATCCGAGTCAGTTTTTGTTTTTACTTAATATCTCTTCATTCACTTCGAAATTCATAAATTCCTTTTATAGACGTCTAAATAATATAAATACCTATAACTTTCATGTTTTTCACTTTCCTAAATTCATTCATTAAGTCTATGTAATTCTAGCTATAAGTTTCTATTTCAAAACAAATTCCAGGATTCCTTTAAACCCTAGTTTATTTTTAACTTTTTTAGCTCAATTAATTCAATTCATTACCCAATCAAGCTATAACACTTATAAATTAAATCAAAGAATTGAGTTTAAGAATTTTACCTTAAGAATTTTACCTTAGATGAATCTCCTCCTTTGTTCTCCTCCAATGATAACATGTTCATTAATTCTTCCTTTATTAACTTTCTTCCTTCTATCTAACATTTCCCAACTTGGTATTTGAATTACTTGGAAGATGGTTGCGAAAGTATTTTTGAAAGTTTTTTTGGACAAGAGGGTTTGGCCATTGCTCTTCAAATGGCTAGCCTTCTCTTCCTATTTATACTAAGCTAATAGGAAGGTTGAAAAATGGAGAAAATTTTAAAATTTGGGTATTTATCAAATTTTCATAAATTGATGGGAAAAATCTTTAATAAAATTCTTGCTTTCCTTATCCCTTTGACCATACACTACAATAATTTTTCTTTAGAGAATTCTAAATTTTGTGGATTAAAATGAACTTTAACTTGGTGGGTCCCACAACTTTAGGTAATTATGCTTTGACCCAATAATTTTCTAAATTTATACTTGTAACCATAAATCTTTTTAATTCCTTTCAATTAAGTCTATAAATTCCTTCCATTAAAATTCTATAGAACCTTATATTTCCTAGTATACCTCAATTCAATTGAATTAGCTAACTTTAATAGCTAAAAAAATTTTATTCTAAACTTATTTCGGTAAAAATTTCAAAATTAGAAATTTACATCTCCTTAATTTCTCTTCTCTTTCATATCAATCTTCAATCACACTTACTATAATACTCATTTAAATTTATTTTTTTATTGGCCCATAATCTATCTAATTTAAAATACGTAAAATAAATTTAAATAAATTAACTGTCAAAAATAAATTAAAAATCGAGAACCGATAAATATTCTAAATAAGAATTTTCTCATCATCTTTTTCTTCTTCACTATCCATTCACCTTTTTTACTTCATATTCATCATCAAATTAATTTTCCTTAATAATTTAGAATCATAATTTAAGGTATCCTCAATCAATTTTAATAAATAATCTTTTAAAAATATTATAAAAATCGACTATTGATAATACTACTTATTATCGTGCTTTAAATTTTTCAGAAATAAATTTTCCTTAAATTTCCTTTTTATACTTTCCTTAAATCAATTTTAACCTATTTATTCTTTAATTAACTTAATATTCTTTGTTATAGTTCACTTGAATCCGTACAGTTTTCTAGGATATTACAATATTTAATTATATATATATAATTTCAGTTTGGTTTAGTTTGAAATCAGAGAAAAAAAATACTCAAACTGCAAACCAAATCGAACTTTTAGTTTATTATATTTTTTAAACCAAATCAAACCAAATAAATTGTGAAACTATCAATTTCGATTTAATTTGATCGATTTAGCTTTTACCCCTACCTTCTTTATTAAATAAGTTTATGGAAATAAACGCTATTAAATAAGTTTCTGGAAATAAATGCTCTTAAATGAATACCGTGCTTATATTTGAATATTTTGAGTATTGAGTTTATGATTGTGGGATCATTAAATGGATTTTTAAAAAATTTATTTAAAATAAATTTATATTGAGTTTGGATGCATGAATGTAATAACCCGAATAATTATAGTGAAAAACTCAAATCGGGTAGGAATTTTTTTTTTAAATTCTCCAGGAGGCAATAACCGAAAATTTATTAAGGACAATGAAAAATAGACATTAGAGTGAATTATAGAATTTAAATGAGAATTAAATCAAATAGAATGAGCAATATAAACATAATTGAAAATGCTAGAATATTAAAATTATAGCAAAGTAAATTGAAAATACTTAAGAGTTAATTAATGGATTAATTACTAATTAATCAAGGATTAGCCTAAAAGTCGATAAAAGTGGCTAATATATATATATATATATATATATATATATATATATAATTTAAAATAATTTAAGTATGATTTTTTTTTTCTTTATTTCTTTTCCTTATTTACTTTTCTCTAATTTTTCCTATTGGGCCATTTGTTACATATATAGATAAATATGACAAGAAGCCATCATCTTTTTCAATTTCTTCTCCGATGGCCGAAATATTCAAACTTCTCTCCATAGAAAAATTTTCTTCTTAGCTTCCTAAAATCATTTGATCTATCACAAATTCCTTCACAAATAATTCTTCTTCCAACACCTAATTGAATTATTTGGGTTTAGGTAGAGATTTAGAGCAATTTTTCTTCAAGGTAAATTTCTTAACAAGTTTTGAAATTCATTTTTGATAAGTTATTTGAGTGATTAAGTGATAAGATGATATTTTTAGAGTAGAGAAATTGATTGATAATTCTAAAATTTTTTGGCTCTGAAATTTCCTGTGACTTGGCAGAAATTTTAGGCTCTATTTTTGTACCTTTAGATGTATAACTTAAAAATATGTAAATCACAAAAGTTGTAGTTGTATATGTATAGAATATATGTACTTCAGAATGTTTTGATTGAATACTTCTGTGTTGGGAGGTATGAGTTTACAAACATGATTGACTCGGATAGGGTTTCATTTCTGTGAAATTCTTGAGACTCAGCAGAAAATTAGAGCTAAGTTTTGAAGCCTTTAATATAGGAATTTGAAAATATTCAAAACATTAAAGTTATATATATACATATCATAAATATTTTATCTTTTGGAAGTTTTGTCAAATTTTCAATTTATTGTTAAATATGGACCCCTGAGATAGACTGGCTCAGGTTAGGAATTTCACCCTTCTGAAATTGATAAACATAAGGACCTTAAGTTCCGAATCAGGGGAAAGTAAAAACAAGAGAAATGTGTCATTATATCTTAGCTAAAATTCAGTGAAAATAGAGTAGCATTTGGACCTTCACATAATGAGTTATAAGTGAAATATCAGGATATGCTCGGGTAGAAATTTCAGGATTTCTGAATATTGTATAGAATTTAGGTTTACGTATTATATTGTAATGTAATTAGGTTTCTAAATTAAGATTTATGTTTGTTATAGCTGCACAAAGGAGTGATAAAGAAAAAAAAAAGGAAGTGGAAGACCACCATTTTAGTTTGTACTAGGTAGTTGGACACATTGGAATTTTGGAGTAAGTAACATATATGTTTCTTTACTTGTTGCCTTTGCATATTGTTTCCTTGAATCTTCCCTATGAAATTGTATTATTATTAAAGTTTCTTAATTATCTAGCCATTGTTAATTGAATCCTTGATATATATATATATATATATATATATATATATAAATGTATATATTTATATTCATTATTAGACAACATTTTTACTTACCCTATATATGGGACCATTGACAGTACTACTCTCCTGATGGGGTAGATGTTTGTTCATCAGGTATTGTGCATAGTGGATTATATTGGGAACCCTATCTAGGAAGGGGTTAAGGTCCTAGGCATACAGTATGATCAACTGTATGACTATTGACATGCTACTTAACTGCAGCCTCTGTCCATTGTTCATTGGATTTTGCTAACTGTCATGGGTATAGAACATTTGGTTCACAGTCTTTTCTTGCAAGTGACCAATGTTATTGATTATAAATTGTTCCTATTGAACCATATTGTACTTGAAACTTGATATTGAATTCTATTGAAAATCTTATTTCTTGGTATTGATATTATTATCTTGGAATATAGTAATTTGTTATTGAATGACCTTCTTTATAAGTACCTAGCCTCACAAGTAAGGGAATATATATGTTATTCACTGAGATTCGTCTCACTCCTTTGTGGTTTATCCTTTTTAGGGTTTGATAGATAGCAACGATTCCATTTCCTCTCTCTTCCTTCAGGAGTGGAATTTGCCTTATCTATGTAATGACTCCTTAATTGTATTTATGGATCTTTCTATAGTAGCTCCATGGTATGTAATAATGAATTTAGTAATGATATTGTAAAAATGGGGCTATGTTAATGAGATGTAATTATTACACTATATATGCAGTGTAAAATATTGGATTGGGAAAAATAATAACAAATGTGGTACGTACATTATAGTATGAGATGAGTATGGGAATAGAAGTACTGATTTGTGCAGGTTATATAAATGTTGGTTATGAAGAGAGGGATTTTGGGTCCTGGGTATTAGATTATGGCAAATTTTCTATAGAAAATGTAGAACAGGATTCTACGGGTTTAGGTGGCCTTATGCCTTCCCCATACCCTAGGACCATCATATCTCCTAAAATGGGGGATGTGATAGAGTTGGTATCAGAGCAAAGAAATAAAGGAAACGTATTAACTTGGTATAAGTGTCTTAAGTGTATAAGTGTACTATGGAGCATTAGGATTCCTATAACATCAATTATTGTTATCTGTTATGTGTTCATCTGTGTTTCACTAACTGATATCTATTACTTTTGTATGTTTTTAGAATATGCCACTAAGAGGACGTCCGAGAGGTAGGGGACGGAGCAGAGGTGCTATTCGTTTAGAATCTGTTAGGAGGGGTTCTTCTCGATCTGGTAGGAGAAGGGAGGCTGAGGAAGTTTTCCAAGTAGCACCAGATAGAGCTGAGTCAGTTAAACCACTACATATAAGAAGAAGAAGAGATAGAGAAGACGAAGTTATGGCAGAGAATGTTGATATAATGAATGAAGCATTGATGAGAGAAAATGAGTTGTTAAGGAAAGAAATAGAAGAGTTGAGGCGACGCTAGCTAGATAATATGCCTGTACCACCCCCAACACCTGTAATTCCTCCACCAGTAGCAGTGCCACCTCCTGTGGTTTCACCTGCAGCACCGATGGTTAGACGGGTTATTAATGAAGGGGGAGTTACTATGTTTAGTTTTCTGAAACTTGGACTACCAGAGTTTGGAGATGAGCAGGGAGATGACCCTAGCTCTTTCTTAGATCGCATAGAAAAGGTGGTGAAGATGTTGCCTTATTCTGATACCAGGGCTATTGAGTTGATTGGTTTACTGCTTAAGGATAGAGCTTGGGACTGGTTTGAGAGGCACATTAGGGAGTAGTTGTATGGAGATAATCTGCCTACCTAGGCTGAGTTTAAATAGGTTATAGTTGATGAGTTCCTTACAAAGGGAGAAAAGAGCAAAAATATGATACAATTTGAAAGATTATAGCAAGGAAGTTTAACTGTACTAGAGTATGTTAAGGAATTTTTGAGTCAAGCAATTGTTCCTAATGAAGCTGCGGAGATCCATAGGTTCAGAAGAGGACTGCATGCTTCCCTCCACAACTCACTGTTAGCAGTGGAGTTCACATCCTTAACAAAGTTGATTGATAGCACAACTCAGATGGAAGAAAAATATAAGGATGAGAGGGCAAAGAG
>CANXYC012094897.1:0-66460 GCA_948193065.1 Aleurites moluccanus | reverse complement strand
GATATTTGTCCAATCACAAGACAAATGTGATGCTTTGTTTAGGGATTTGCTCAAGCATGGTTATCCTTGCCTTTCACTTCATGGGGCTAAGGATCAGACAGATCGTGAGTCTACCATTTCTGATTTCAAGAGCAATGTCTGCAATCTATTGATTGCCACAAGTATTGCAGCCAGAGGTTTAGATGTGAAGGAGCTTGAACTGGTGATCAATTTTGATGTGCCAAACCACTATGAGGATTATGTTCATCGTGTTGGTCGAACAGGCCGAGCTGGTCGCAAGGGCTGTGCCATTACATTTATTTCTGATGACGATGCAAGATATGCACCGGATCTTGTAAAAGCATTGGAACTTTCCGAGCAAGTTGTTCCAGAAGACCTTAAAGCTCTTGCTGATGGTTTCATGGCAAAAGTGAATCAAGGGCTTGAACAAGCCCATGGAACTGGTTATGGTGGAAGTGGTTTTAAATTCAACGAAGAGGAGGATGAAAAAAGGATAGCAGCAAAGAAAGCACAAGCAAAAGAATATGGCTTTGAGGAAGACAAGTCTGATTCTGACGATGAAGATGATGGGGTTCGGAAGGCAGGAGGCGATATCTCACGGCAGGCTGCCTTTGCTCAGCAATTAGTTGCCATTGCTGCTGCCTCCAAAAGCAGTACATCTGCAACGCCAACTCCTATCTCAGCTGCTCAATTGCTTCCCTCTGGTGGCTTACCTGTTTCTCTGCCAGGTGTCATGGGCCTAACAATTCCAGGTGCAGCTACAGTTGTTCCTGGGGCTGGACTACCTGTTGTGGGTAGTGATAACACAGCTAAGGCAATTGCAGCTGCCATCAACTTGCAGCATAATCTGGCTAAGATTCAAGCTGATGCGATGCCAGAACATTATGAAGCAGAGCTAGAGATTAATGATTTCCCCCAAAATGCTCGGTGGAAGGTTACCCACAAAGAAACATTGGGCCCAATTTCAGAGTGGACCGGTGCTGCCATTACTACTAGGGGACAGTACTTCCCACCAGGCCGGATTCCAGGACCTGGAGAGCGCAAGCTGTACTTGTTCATCGAGGGCCCTAGTGAAACATCTGTTAAGAAAGCTAAAACAGAACTAAAACGTGCTTTGGAAGACATCACAAACCAGGCATTATCACTTCCTGGTGGAGCTCAACCTGGGAGATACTCGGTTATATAAGTGTAAGTTATATAACTTGGTTACAATTTATCACTATTTCTAGGTTGGACATGATCTGAAGCTCTTGTAATTGTTCCTTGCCTTTACTCATTTTTTTTTATGTTTATAGTCATTTTAAAAAAATTATCTTTTGCTATATGCTCTAGGAAGATTATGAAATGTCTCACTTTGTTCCTGTAATGCTGCCTCATAGATTGTGGTCTACCTTTCGGCCTCCTTGTTTTGTTCTTGGAGCATAACATGATATGAAACTTACCTAAAATTAGCATAGGATAAATTTTTGTTTACTTGCGAAGTGCACAAAAAAAACCTACTGGAAAATGCAATCGGAAGAGGCCTCTTTGGGAGGGGGAGGGTGTGTGACTGTGTCTCTGCGTGTGATATTTCCATCTCTTGCTCCCTATGTTCTTTTATATGTTGTAGCTTCTCAAGTTAGCTGTACGGATGTTAAATTTGTTGTCGCTTTCCATGTGTCTGTGCCCTTTTTAATTTCATTTTTCTTTTCCCTTTTTTTGATTTATTCTTTTCCTATGGATCGAGGGATGATTTAAGCCTATGCCCGCATGTCCAATATAGTTTCTGCTCATTGCCTTTGCTATCGTGGCTGTTGAAGAGACGGGCGATCCGGTGCGACGCTTTTGCCATTTCCCCCTATTGATTAGCATAGTGGATGGTTTCATAACTCCATTTTACTGAATTTTTCTCATTTTCTTTTTGTGGATCTGATACATTATTTATGTTTATGCAGGTCTGGCTGGAAAAGTTCCGGAAGATACATTTCGCTTTTTAAGTCTCTTTGGTTTGCATCTCAGACCATTGGTAAATTTGAGGAAGATGGCAGCTACAAAGTCACCATTTATTGGTTTCCCAAACCATGGGGATCTTTGTAATAATATAATGGGCAGGCTAAATACCAGATGGATGGTATTTTGTGGTCTAGCTCTTCATTACTGTTTGTTTCAGGTGTTGTCAGGCCTCATGTCTGAATGCAGTTGTCTCTTTGGTTGAGGTTGCTTTTGAATGTGTTCCATTTATTCTTGTTAAATCAGATTTACAGTTATGGTATAAATTATCAATTATTATTTTTGGATCTGATCTTTGTTGCTGTTGATGCATAATTTTTTTTTACTTTTTTAACATGCTGGTACGTTTTTATGGGAAAACCTGTTCAGCGGAGCTGTTGATCCTACGAGGAGTTAAAACACTTGTGGTTATGTTGTTTATTTATGAGAGGACAGAAGGTTTGGTTGGTGTTGACAAGTCATTTGGGGTTTGTAAGTTGTGTTTTTTAGCTGGCCATTTTACGCAAACCTTGAAGAAAATAAGCAAATTTTAAATATGAATCCGGCTTAAGCTTCAAGTATAAAAGTAAGAGTATCCATTATTACATTGCTCAAAGGCATTACCATTATTATATTGCTCAAAATCATTTAGATTGAAAAAAATCATTTAGATTGAAAATAAAAAATTATGAAGTCGTAATTTTGAGATTAAAGTTCTCAGTGAGTTGAGTAGAATATTTATTTTAATATTTTATTTATTTTGTACCATCTGGCAGGTCCTTTTTCAAAGCGTACGCAGACAAATACAATTACCACGTGTAGAATCAAATCTTTAGTCGATTAATATCCATATGTTTTAAAAGGTTATTATAGTTCGAGTTACAGCAAGGTTGTGGATAGTTCAATGAATGGTTCCAAACTTCTATAAAGAGCTGACTCGCTAGTCTCTAATGGCAACTAGAAAGAAGACAAGTTTCCCCAATTTTCATATCACAGAGAACAAAGAGCAATAATTTCTTCTATTTCGATCTCTCTATATATGTGTGCCATCTTACTTCCGTTGCATCCATCAACAGAAAAATATATTGCTAAACCGAAATTAAGTAATGAAGCTTTCATCCTCTTTAATTTCTTCTTCTTCCAAGTGTTGTACACATATTCATGCATATATGTATACAAAAATTTGAATGATTCGAAGAAACC
Source organism: Aleurites moluccanus (assembly GCA_948193065.1). Classification (NCBI taxonomy): domain Eukaryota; kingdom Viridiplantae; phylum Streptophyta; class Magnoliopsida; order Malpighiales; family Euphorbiaceae; genus Aleurites; species Aleurites moluccanus. The sequence continues at coordinate 63,289 of CANXYC012094897.1, read as the reverse complement.
CAATTGAGTTGGCTCATTATATTATAAGAAAAAATCATATGGAATGCGGTTGCCTTCATGGGAGAATGTCTGCCAATCATATGAAATGTGTTTACGCGTCCTTTAAAATTAATATGTTATTTTAGAATAAGAAGGAATAGGTTTCCTGTTTTGCCATTAAATTCTAAGTTGGACTGCGTCCTCTGACCTCTCTTATTGTATAGTATGCTTGCACTTGCTGGTTTAAAACTTCAAAATTTTCTTTTATTCTTTTTAGTTCCTTAAATATTGGATATTTGCTCAGAAATTTCCATCTAGATGGGGATTTTAGATCTTCATTGCTTCATCAATTCCAGTTTTGAAAGTTCTACTAATAACTGGACTCGGTACGTTTCTTGCTCTAGATCGTGTGCATATCTTGAAGGGTTGATGCTAATTTGATTTTCAAGTTTGAAGGTCCTTTGAATCCAGTTTTTTTATATTGTCACTGGCTATAATTTTTTTTGGTTTGTTTTATGAACAGGTTGTATCTTATGTATTCAATCCAGCTCTTGTGGCCACCAATCTTGCCCAAACTATTAAGATAACAGCACAGTGAATTTGTGAGTCTAAAAGTTGATTGATTCTCTCTCTGTTTATTATTGATGTTTACTAAATATTCTGAAGTAACATTTGGTAGAACCTGATAGATGGTTCATGTCACAGTTATTTGTTGGTCAGGTGTTATCACTCGGTTGTTTGGAGCAGGTGAGACTGAATGTTCTGTATTCATGCTCTGGGCCTACGCTTTAGCTTCAATTCACTTGCTCTTTGGTCAACACTCTTCATTTGGCTTATATCTGATATATACTTATTTCTACTTTAATGAGGCGAAGCATATCGTGTAAACAAGAAAATAGCAGTTCCATCTCTACTGGTGTTTTTGAATTTCCATTATTTGGTCATCACATACAATAATTTAAAATAAGCTTAATCAGAATGAGATGTGGAATTTGCACACGGCAATTTCATTGAAATTAAATTGCAAGTTAATCATCCTTCCTAAGACAACATAACATAACGAAAATATGCTCGAGGGAAGCAAGTAGATATTCGATACAGAATTTCCATTGCTGGTCCTGAAACAAGATTGCTAAAACAGCTTTTCTTCAGAGAAAAGCCTTGTCAGACTATAGTCGTGTTTCTTCAGAGAATGGCCTTGTTCAAATCATCAAAGTAATGATGTTCCATAGCTTTCTTTGCTGAGATACGCTTTGAGGGTTCATACTGCAACATTTGCTGCAGGGCAATTAAATTGTAGGTCAGAATGCGCTTTTGATTAAGACATATGGTAGTGAAATAATGATAAAATCCTTCTGTCCAAGCACTAAACACTTCAAGTCGTCCAACAACAACTTACTGCTAATAGATCCAACCCATCCTTGTCCAAATTAGGAACAGCTGTCGACAAACTCTGAGGACTCCATTGGGGATACTCATGCCAGTTGACCAGTTTGCTTACCCCTGGCCACATCTTCTCATTTGGAGTACCTAACAACCTACACCCAAGTATGAGAAAGAATAAAGAAAAGGACATGTGGATAGCTAGAAATAGGTCTTACTATTACATGAAAGGGGCAGAAATGGAACCTGAAAATATGCAGAAGCTGTTGCAATTCAGAATCTCCAGGGAAAAGTGGTTGCTTTGTGACCAGTTCAGCTAGGAGTTGGCAGAAAACACACCATTTAGCAACTAAAAGGGCAGGTGCATTGATTAAGAAGAAAATAAAACAACTGGAGAATGAAATCAAGTCTGTACCAAATATACATCCCACAGACCACATGTCGACTGCAGTTGAGTAATGGGTAGCTCCCAATAGGACTTCCGGAGCTCTGTACCACAAGGTCAATATCTGAAACAAGAATCACACCCAATTTACTCTAAAATTGCTAATGCTGGGGAAATGAGCATGATAAATGAATAATAGGGAGCATGCACTACCTCATGAGTATACTTCTTGATAGGAAGAGTAAATGCTCTAGCTAGTCCAAGATCAGCAATCTTAAGCAACATTGTCTTTCTGTCCATCAAGAGGTTGTGAGGTTTAAGGTCCCTGAAAGAAAAGCAAGTTGAAGAAAGCATTAATATAGCAGATATTTTATTGCATCTAAAATCTTCAGAAACAATATGGTAAATCTAAGTTGAAAAAATAGAAGACAAGTTATCAAAAAAAGAACCTGTGTAAGATTCCATGCCCATGGCAAAAAGCTACCCCCTTGCAGAGTTGGTACATCAAGCTCTGCCCAAAGACCATGCATATAATTTGTTAATGATCCAAAAACAATGGCTTCTCAATAAATTGCAAAAGGGGATCATCTACCTTAATAAATTTCACAGGAATATTCTCTCCAGTTTGGCGGAAAGTCCGAATAAATTTCTTGAGATCAGTGTCCATGTACTCAAAAACTAGATAGAGTACCGTTTTCCCTTCTTTATTCTGGCCTTGTTTGACATCCATCAATCTATGAAATAAAAAAGGAATAGCGTGGGAGAATAAATGGAAAGAGCTATTTAGCTATAATATAAAACCTCATAGAACCAATAAATTCAGTTGAAGGTGGAAGCAAATAAACAAACTTGTTCACTAGTATAATCCTCAAAACAATGACGCCCTACTATATGGATGAAATCACTCGGCACTCCAATGAACGACTTCGAATGGTAAAAGAATTGATTGCCTGATATTGGGAAGGCTTAAGGAAACAACCAAATCAAAGAAGCCCTAAAACAATATTGGGGATGTAAGTAATTCACAGAAGATTTGGCCACTGGACATTTCAAATCCCTTGATTTCCGACTTTATAGATGAAGAGGATCCAAGAATGCCTAAATAAGCACAGATTCACTTGAAACCCTAAAATGGGAAAATGAAATCGCGAAACATCATTAAGACTAAACACTATAATCACTCAAAAATCAAATCCGATCAAAGTTGGCTGTAAGAAACTAATAATAGAGATCAGATCAGGATATCAGTAAACAATAATTGAACAGCGGATAAAAGAATTAGAATTCCAAGATAAGTAAAAAATAAGAATTAGAATTCCAAGATAAGTAAAAAATAAAATAGATGGAAGAAACACAGTACCTGACAATGTGAGGATCCCTGGAGAGCATACGCAAGATAGAGACCTCGCGGAGAGTGGTGGGAGGGACTCCTTCATCGTCTTCATGCAGACGAGTCTTCTTAAGAGCAACGATCTTCCCGGTTGCCCTCTCTCTCGCTCTGTATACCTTCCCGTATGTTCCCTCTCCTACCTTCTCTAGTTTCTCAAATGCCTCCATTACAGACACAGTTGTTGCTGGCCTCTCCATATCCGCTCTCTCTCTCTCTTTTTTCTCTCTGCGACACAGTGATATCAGAATAGAAGAGAAGAAGGGGATTGAATGGATATGAGAATCTGTTTGGGGGGATTCTTGCCCGTTGGCCAATTGAAACCTATTTGAAATTCAAACTTTGATCTTTCTTTAATTTCCAAAAATACCCCGGAGCGCCTAAGTTTACAGCCTAACCCGTTGGTCCGATGACCCACAAAGCCCAATTCAGGCCCAATAAACTCAATGTTCCCTATTTCTATTTATTTTAACAAATTTCATGCAAATCAATTGATTTTATCATTTTTTTTTATTTTTTATTTATTTTGGGTTGACAATGACATTAAAAACATTTAAACTTTATTTAATTTAATTTAATATCAATTACTATATTATAAAGTATAAGCAAACATATATTTTCATTTTTATTTTTATAACTATATTATAAAAATTAAACTACAAATCTATAAAACTAAAATTAAAAATGCTAAGATTTAGCAGAATGATTTTTTTTAGGGAAATCAAAATATCATTAATTAAGAACGAATTATATCAATTTGAAAAAACTCCAAAACAGGATCAGGAGGATCTTATCAAATTTGAGGACTAGTTACAAAACATGATGTGCCACCATATTTACTTGCCTCTTAAATATTTTTTTTTTTTTTATTAAAGAATATTAAATACTTGAATTCATTTTAGTTGAATTTAATTAACTAATTCTTTTATATATGTTTATATGGGTTTCTTTTCCTATTAAATACTCAATTAATAAATACGGATTCTTCAAATAAATAGTTTGGGTTGAGATTGTGAATTAAGATAATCGTAGATTCGGAGACAAATAAGAAATAATATCAAAATTTAAAAATCTAAAACCCCCTCTTCAAATTTCTCCTGTCATTCCATCAATCTCTGCCACTTGATTCAGATTACCTTATTTAGAACCAGCAGCCACTACAACATTTTGCACCTATAAGCTAGCCATGGAATAATTTATGGCTAAAATTACAAACAGGCGTGGCTAAATGTTTTAGCCGCAAAATCAAAATTTTGAGAGAATACAACTGTTAATATAATTAGGACTCAACAAAGCTTACATTACAACCTCCTCTTGGGTAGGAATTTCACAACACTTCGGTTTCTTTCAGATTTCGACTATTCTGAATCTTCACAGATATCTTTAACTTTTGTTCCTCCATATCTTTCAAAACAGACAATAGTTTTGATCGATACGCTTCACATTGTTGGGTTGCAAGCTCCAATTCAGCAGTCAATTCCTGAATTTTCCTGTCCTGATCCTACATTATTGATGAGAGAAAAGCTTTTAGTCTAAATGGAGACATGGTTCTGCTTCCATAAGACAAATAACAGAACTAAATGTTTGCATGCCCACAGCCTCAAAATTCAGAAGATAACACAAATTATTTGAGAACTCAAAATTATTTGTGAAGTTCTATACTTTCACAATAAGTTTTCTGAGAATTGAAAGCAATCACAAGCTCACAATTTACATCACCCGAGTGCTACATCATTGTTCATTAATGCCATAACTCAGTTTCATAAGCTACTATATTATTTCACCAACAGATTGTTTATGTCCAAATAATCTTACATAGGAAGCTAATCAAAATGCCTTGTGAGTTTGCCTCCATAGTTGCGAAATATCATTTGTAGAACATAAAAATAGCAATGTCTTCTGGATTTTGATCCTTTGTCTTTCTTTAGGACTTGTTTATACATGTGCACCCCACCACGATTAAATTTTTTAAAGCCTTGTAATGAGAAAGATACCGTTTGTTTAAAATGGCACTAATTTCTTATAGAACAACTTCAAATTTTCCAAGTAATATCAAAGATAATCAATAATTTTAGAATCCTGATTGATGCATCCTAAGCAAATTTGAATGAATAATTTCCAGAGGGAGTCTAGGCATGGAAGAATTTTTTTTTAAGAGAGTCCATCACTCAAAGAACCATCTGCAAAACAAACGGAAGCCAAGCAAAAAGAAATTCTTATATAAGTTTAAGAACTGACAAGAAAGCATGGCTGCAGCAGCTGACTACCATTAACCAGAGAATCCTGTATGCACAGAGGGCCATGCTGCTTTGCAGCAGCAACCTTCCTTGTTGCCTCATGAAGAGCATTCATTGCCACATTATAAACATGTATGGATTCTGAGCCGTCTTCTATATATTTGATGGCTGTCCAGCTTAGATTGTCATAACGGGCAGCAAAGGACTCTTGAGAACTATTAGGCAGAAAAAAAAGCATGTTCATCCAGTGCAACCTGATTTTTGGCATTCCTCATCCACCTTTTCAAGATATAGTGAGATGGAAGTGTAAGAACATTGATTACCCTAAAAACTGCTAATATGTGCCCACAGAAAATACCTGAAAACTCGAACATTTGGCAACTACAAGTAGCACCCTTTTCAAAAACCTGGAACCTAACAAAGTGCGTTTTATGGTCTTGCCCAAACTTTGCCACCCGATATGTAATTTTTGCAGCATAAGCAAGTGTCTTGACTAATTCTTCTTGGAATTTCATAAATGTCTTCCTTGTATGGAGGTTTGCTGCTTGTTTTCCCGTAGGAAATGGAGTTCTTAAAACTGAAGGAATGTTCATTGTATCCTAGTCTGCCTTTACTTCCTTCTCAAAGTGAGTTGCAATTGCTTTTTCATGCTGTTAATCAGCACTTAAATATTAGTAGAGGCATTTATATATCCATCAAAGTAAGAATTTATGGTATTGCTTCCTTGCATTATGGACATCTCACCAAAGAATGTATCCATGAGATAAACAGGTACCCAATACTGGCGAGCATTGTACATTGACTGAAGCCATTCACTATACCCAAGATCATACATTTGAACAAGTGAAACCCAACAAGATACAAACTCATCAACTGTCTCTGTCATGTAGATGCATCTTTGGAACTCTGCTCTGAAAGCGGTGTTAGTCCTGGGCCTCTCTAAAAGAGCTCCATTTACAAAATCAATGGCGGGTTCTAGGAAACACTTTTGAAACAGCTGCTCGTATGATTCTGTCCTGGTCTGTCGTGACTGAGATGGGGAGGCAGCTGACATTGCAGCAAGCTAAATCTCAAATAACCCAACAAACGAGATCTGAATCATTGAGCAGCAATGCACATCCAAATAGCACTGGCTGTCCGAAATGGTTCCAACCAGTAAAAGGTGCAAAAGGGAGCCGATAACCGTTTGTTCTATATGTAATGTCAAAAGTGATGGAATCTCCAAAATAAGAGTAATTCATTCTTGAATTTGCATCTGCCCAGAAATTGTTTCCTGTTGAGTTCTCAAAATCACCTTGGACAGCATAGAAGAAACCACGACCCTAAGCTTGCAGTTGTTTCAAATAGTAAAAACAACCTGACATGTGACATCCACTGCCAAGTGTCCTCTGCCTACTACTACTCGTATAATTCTGGCAATCAACTTTAGTTAAACCAACATTATTGATTCCACCAGATTCTTTAATAAGCACAGACATGACTCCACTTGGCCCAATCTCGGCTGCCTGAAGAATGTCAATGAGACTTCGTGCACGACCAGACACGTGCCTATGCGACCGAAGGCAATGCACCTTATAAGGTGGCACAAGATCATGATTATGTTCTTTAATGAATTTAAGGACTGGCCATTTTCCAGAACGCTGCTTCTTAACTGTCATTTGAGCTTTACACCCAACTCTAGTGGTCTTTTAGACCTATGCCCATTGTCCTCTGAGACGAAAGCCTTCACGAGAACACATAATTTGGCAGCAAATGATAGACCCATTTCATCGAGACCGCTGATGCACACTGACCCTAGTACTAAAACCAATACGGCGGGCATAAGAATTGTAGAAAATGCGAGCTGCCTGTTCTGAATCAAATTCCATACCTTGATAGGGCTCGAGATTAGGGTCACTAATGGAAGTTGAGAAACGAGGCGCCATGGAAGGACCTTCCAGTAAATCTCTATTGTTATCATTGGATTCGATTTCAAAGTAATCTGGGTGTTCCACGTCAAGGAAAGCAACGTCATCTTGGCGACCAGAACCATCATGTCATCAAACTCCATCATATTCAAAGACTCGATATCCATGACTAATGGTAATTGATTATATAGTCTTTAATTATTACATTATAAATTTATAATTCCAAATGTCACCGATAAGTGGTAAGCGTTCAGTGAAAGTAGATGGCAGAGTAAGAGAAGCAGAAACTGACCAGAGATTTGCATCTGTTGAGAGACTTGCAGTCATGGAGTTGGAGTAACTGCAGGCGAGCTCCACAGGATCTAAACCAGCTACAAGTTTGCTTCTTTGCAATCTATAAGCCAAAAAAAAATGGGGCTTTTTTTTTCCCTGTTAAAGAAAGAGAGAGAGAGAGGAGGGAATTTGGTGGTCTGGGGGATTTCAGTTAGGGGAGATTTTTCGGTGTAATGAGATGGAGCCATTTCTTAACTCCCTAGGTGCTTTATTACCAGCAATCGTTCCGTGCTTCGCAGTGCAGCGTAATGACATGTTGCACCAGTTGCTGATTAGCCAAATAACTATGTTTAAAGTTTTTTTCTTTTTTCTATAGTAAGATTCAAAGATTATATTATATTTATAGGGTTAGAATTGGCAACTAAATTACTCTTTTTTTTTTCAGGGTAAAGTAAATTACTAAATTTAAAATTACTTTTGTAAAAAAAAAAAAAAAATTCCTCTTGCCAAAAAAATATTCTGTTTTTCTTTTTTATCAATCCCAAATTATAATTCATTTTACTATTTTAGATGTTAGTTTAGTAATTAATTATCAAATATGTATTTGTATCAATATTATTATATATTTAATTATATTTTTATTTTTATATTGAAATTATAAATTTAAATTAAAAAAAAGAGTATTTTAATTATTATAAATATTAAAAATAAAAAAATATTAAAAAATATATAATATGAATATTTTAAACAGAGATATTTTAGAAAAAAAATAATAAAATTAATATAATAAATTAAAAATAATTAAATTTCTTAATCTACACATAAAATAAAATATAACTATTTTTTTTTTACGGAAGAAATATTTATTTATTTTAATTAATCTCTTTGGCTTTCAATTTTTTTTTTAATGCAAATGCATTTAATACTATCGCATATAAAAATAGAAATAAATGCATTTTTTATTAAAAAAAAAAAAATCCTCCTGTGGGTATATAAGGAGAAATGGAGAAACATTCATTTACAAATTTCTAGTTCGAGCAAGGATACGTTATTTTACAAGTGGAATCTGTGCGGCTCTGTTCAATGCCCTTTCTTCATTTCGGCAAATCACAGGGTGACTACTTCCGTTTGAATCTTTGATGAGACTTCATTTATGACACAAAAGGAAACTGGATGTAAGTTATTAGAGAAGAGGATAATCTGAATAATGGAAGATGGAGGAAATAGTTCAGGGCTGTCGCATAAATTTTAAGAAAGAGAATTTTACTGAGGAGACAATTCACATTCAGTTATAAAAATAGAAAATTTAAGATTGAATATCATGATAATATAATAAATTTATTATTGAATATCATGATAATATAATAAATTTATTTAAAAATTATAAAATAATAAAAATGTCAAATATATATTTCAATTAAAAATAATTGTAATATTATTAAAAAAAAGAAATTAAAAAAAAATTAAAAGAAAATAAAAAAATTGAAAAAAAAAACATAGGGAAAAAATAAGAAAAATAAAATTAAACAGTATTTTATTAAAAATTAAAAAATTAATTTTTTGAAATAAAAAAATTATTTTATTAATTTTATTAAATTTTAGAGATTAAATTATAATTTATTTTGAAAAATCTAAAAAATTAAAAAGGGACACATGCCAGTACATGCATCTAGCATCTACCTTTGCCTGAGCTTCTCTGCCAACCAACTCCTCAAAGCCATAGGAGATTTCAGAAAAACGGCGTTCCCATAATGGGCGGAACCAAGGGGGAGCCTTTGTCCCTCCTAAGTCATGTACAACCCCTCAAAGCGAAGTCGGTTGCTATCATTGAGAAAAAACCCAAGAAAGGGAAGGCCAAGTTATGGAGATCTGTTTATCTGAGGCTCCAAGCGTTGCATCAAAATGAATCAGAGAAGATCGACAATACGCAACCAAAACCCACAACCCAAATAAATAAACAAATCAATCCGGTTTCATTCCTCTGAGGAAGATTACTTCCAGTTCTTAAAAGGAATCTTATAACGCTTAGAATCCATATAGCCGCTACTAGTCCTAGCTATCAATTCAGACATTAAATAAGAAAGAAGATAGCCGTATCTCATTGCAAAAATCATATCCCCTATGAATGGAGGAGAAGAGCAGCTTTCCCTACCAAGCATAAAAATATTTTAACTCAAGAAAACTTACAATATACAATCCTCAGGTTATCACACAATTAATGTAAATTTTATTTTATTTAAAAAGAAAAAGAAAAAGAAAAAAGAAAACACAAAATTCAGCTTATTGCCTACAGTTCAAGATACAAAATAAGGAGAAAATGTGCCGAAGATCTCAAACTTTGAAGTAGCACCAAGTTAATTTGAGAACACATACTTGAGGCCACTTAAAGGGGTGTCTGGCCATTGAAGGAAGGTGAGGACATTGCAGAGAGAACATCTGTCACAGAAGCCATGACACTCAAAGCAGCTTTCAGAACTTCCTGTGAACAACCTGGCTTCACAATAGTTCTTACCTGAAAAATTTGTCGGGAGGCAAACCATCAATGAGGGTGAAAACACATTAAACCACCACAATGCAACAGCAAAATGTAGACGGAATGAAGTTGCATTTTTTAGGTGCTGCACAAAATAACAAGTACCAACAGCCTAAGCTAGTTGATCAAACACCATTCAACACATGCTGAGATAACATAAGCATAACAAACAAACATACATAGAATGAAAGTAGAGTGGAAGATGGAAGGATAAAATATTGAGATGTCATTAAAATGTAAAAAATAAATAGAATTTGATACTTATGTCTGCTGTATGAAGCATATGTCATGCATGAATGCCATCTCATTTTATATTAATAATCATTCTACATTTGCTTTGATAGGTGCAATATAGTTTTCCAATCATCTGAAATTGCAATAGAAGAATTGAGCGAATATAGTAATTTAAGCACCTTGTCAAGGTATTCCTGCAATTTCTTTATCCGGCCCATGTAATCCTGATCTTCGACACAGAGAGTTACTGGCCTAGCATCAGCACCAGGACCTTCAAATTGAAGGGGCCCTGGATTTCTGTATAGATCATCCAGCAAAAACTTTGTTGCATTTAATCGGAGCAACCTGCAACCAAAGCCATGCAGAAAACAGAAACTCAATATAGGGTTCAACTGTTCATCGGCCTTAACATACAAAGTTGTGATCAAACCATCACTAAAGTTTCCCCTGATCTCTTTTTCTCCTATTATTTGAATATTATACCAAGTTTTTAGGGAGTTGGTGAAAGAAAAGGGCCAAAAAGAACTCACTCATATGCTTTGCCTTTCAAATCCACAGTGGCTGGATGAATTGCTGGTTTTCCAATTGAAGTGGCACCTGGACTTTGAGCCCAGCGCTTCACTGTCATCATTGCCTAAGATTTCAGAGAAGACAGTTCAGAAAAGTCAAGAATCTATACAACAACCATTACCAAGTAACCAAAAAATGTACGGCAAAATATTCAGGAACAAGTTTTCCAGGAAAAAACTAATTCTTGGTTGGGAGTTGGAAAGTCAAATGTATAAGTTAATATGGAGTTGCAGAATTAAGAATAGGATTGAAACTCAACTGTAATTGGAGCAGCACCGCATCGCCACTTGTTCAAAGGATTTTTCAGGTTAGTTACAGTTGCCATGTAACCATTCAACCCAGCTGCTAGAATATGGTAGCAGATGTGTCCAAGAACCTATAGAAGAGTTGTTCAGCTTTAAATAAAAGGGTCTACTTTGTTCAAAAGCTCAAAGATACAGGTATCCCTTTTTAATAACATACATAGGCATAATCACAATCGAATTTTGATGGCACAGAGCCCCGGGCCTGATAACCAAAGAAGTGGCAGATGGCATTGAATTTTTTCCCCTTGTATGTGCCTTCTTTCTGCTCCAAAAAAAATCATGAATAGATGGTTCAATAAAGTAAAACGTAAATCAAAATAGACTTTTAACTGAAACTAACTGTACTGTTCTGGTTCTTACATCTGACTTCCCATAGTATATTGCAAAGCAATTGTAGAGCAAGAATCATGCTACAAGTGTAACTAAACATGTGAAGCATAGATCTCATACAATCTTACAACAAAAAGAAATGATAAAATCTCTTTCTATGGAAAACTAAATGTCCCTTTATTATCCCCTTGGTAGGAATAACTCTTTATGTCAAGATATTCAGATATTCAGTCAGGGATACCAACGTTATACATGAACTTAAAATAGCAACTCAACAGTGGATGGTGGACATGAATAAGAGAAAAAAATTTAAAGCACACATCAAAAGTTTCTAGAGAGATTACGGCTTGCATTGACATGCCAAACTTGATTACAAAATCAATTATAGATTATCAGGAAGACAAATAAATGGAGAATAAATCTAAAGAACATACCACACGCTTGCTCATCTCTTCCTCCACAAGATGTGCTAGAAGTTTCTCCGTCTCAATCTGGAGGCAAAAAACAGAGCAGGTAATATATCAGGGATTCACATGCTTAATGATTCCTTTTAATAAGAATATCTAGCTAAATACCTGGGATAACTGTGCCGAGTCATCTGATTCTGGGTACAGGAGCACCTGCCCAAAATTTTAGATGATAACTTATTAAAACTTCAATCGTCTAACAAATAACTCTGTAATGTACATTCAAGAGAGCAATCCAGACCTGTTTCTTGATAAAGGGTGGCAAAAATTCGAACAAAGCAGATGCCCATGGTGAGAGTTGAGAAGAAATGTTATTGGGGGTAACACCTTGCCTCAGCAAGCCATGTATTTCCTGACAGATGCAGAAACTCCAATATTAACTATTGCACAAAAGAGAAAAGCTACCACTTACTGCGATAGTTATAAATACAAATGAAGTTGTAAATATAAAAATTACCTATACAAACATACACATAATATCAAGAAAGGGAAGCTACCCCTAATTCAAACGATATATGAACATACACAAGAGATAGAAATAAATCCAGCTACAATTTTTATATACATGAGTTAATAACACATGCACAATTACTCATAGTATCAGAAAAGGGGAGCATAAACAGAAGTCATTATTTAGCTACATGAATTACCTTCAAGAGAGCATACACTTCAGGAATGCTTTCTATGAGACCCTCTGGTAGCAGAATCACCCCATGGTACTTGTCTAATAGGTTTGATTCAAGTCAGTAAACCAAGGGAGCAACAATCACCAACAATTACAAAAAACAAGCTAAACTGTCTAAAACCTTTTTCTGCTCTGGCTTGAACTGCATCACAAATTTGGTTTGTCAAGTCAAAAAGAGTAAGCTTTGATGCAGCTACCTCCTCACCAAGAATTACCTACAGAAAGAAATTTGAACATTGTTTAGAGAAGGGAAAATGTGATAAAAAAAAATATGCAACAAAGGCAAAAACACATTAAATAATTCATCAGACAAAAAAGTTATGAAAAAATTACTGACCATATTTGGATGAGACTGGAGTGTGCATTCTAAAGCAACATGTGATGCCTTTCGACCCATGAGTCGGATAAAATAATAATACTGGAAAAGGAAAGTGGTGAGAACTTTTGCAAAATGACAAGTCGAATACAATAAAGGTTCAACTCGTCAAAACAAATTTCATCAAGAGAACAGCTTCTAATATTCCTTTTCTAATCCTTAATTCAGCATGTTTGAGGTTTAATAATGCTCCACTGATCACTACTTCGTAATTGGGTCAACGAAGGGGAAGAAAAAAAGTTGTTATCTATATTCTTCCAATCAACTTTCTAGTACAAGAATATCAAAAGAATGCAGGCTTATAGCAACTGTGAATCTAGCCATAGATGAAATGCAGCCGAGTCAGATAAAATAAAGTTATTACCTTCTCTGCAGAGAGAGCATCAATACAGACATTGCTGATGAGCTGAGAATTGACCTATAAATCAAGAAAATGAGATTATACCTTAGATGCAGACAAAAAAATACATGATCCATTACTACCAAAATGAAAATAGAGAAGAAGAATGGGAAAGAAAATACTTTTGGTTAGAATTTTCACAGTATCAAGAATTTGTGTTAGTGCTTGTAACCCAAACCAGGTATATGATCTTGAATCAATGCATTGCTTTGTAGCAAATAGGGCATGATCTCAAAACAGAGTGTTAACAAATCTGTCATGACTTCTAAACTCTTAGTTGCATATTATATTATATAACAAAAAAAACAAGTCAACATTCAGAAAAAGAGATCACAAATGCAATCTAGTGAGAAATACTTTAGTGTAAGAAATGCAAAGATACTAACATGAAACAATATATAAATGTTAAAAAAATACTGACTTCCATCGACTCAAATCGTCCTCCAGTCAGCATTTCTAGACTAGTACACATCATAGCCTACTTACAGGATGTCTGCTAGCACAATATTTTGATACATAGCATGCCTCATAGGAAAATGATGAAGAGAGTGAGAGAGAATGAAAGAGGGATCAGATCGACATGTAATTCACAACAAAGAACAATCCGAACAATTCACTTAAGCAGAAATGAGCATCAAAGAGAAAGTCATTTTATCTTTATGCTGCATTAGTTGCAATTCCCATAGAAAAGCAAGTTTCTCAAACTCTTCATCTATGAAGATATTACAATATACCTTGCATATTGTATCAAAACCAACATTTGTTTCCACAAACTGATTCTTGAGATCTCCATTCAAAGTAACAGGAACACCAACCACCTGCAAAACTCATTCAGTTAATTGAGTTAAAATCAAAGTATGCTCAAGTTGCAGAGAATACAAGGCACAAAATTTTGAGAGAGGCATTAAATCATGCAAGGAAATGTGATGGCTGTTTAATGAAAATATAGATGACCCTCAAAGAGTACCTTTGTTGGGCACTTTGCCACGGCAAATGTTTCAGCAAGCTGAGCAGCATCTGTATTTGATGTAACCCCTTCAAAACAACAAACTTCTGTATTAGCATTTGGTCCTAAACTTTATATACAAATTTTCTGCAATTTTTAAGAATCTATCTTACCTCCAATAATAACAAGGCCATCCAATTTCAATTGTTTGCACGTAGTTAGTGCAGCATTCACTTGCTCAGTTGTTCTTATTTGATCTTTAGTCCGACCCAGCAAATCATAACCACCTTGACACCCGTAATCGAATTACAAATTAGTCAAGTTGCATGGCCATGTGAAATTGAAAATCTTAGTTTGACAATCATATGATGTTATTATATACCTTGATTTTTGTAGGTCGCTAGAATTTCATCTGTGATTTCAAGAACTTTCTGGGCAAATAAACCTTCAGAGCCACCTGTTCACGTGTACAGCCGATGTAAAAGTGTGTATATATATATATATATATATATTAAGAAAAGCTATTGGTCTTCATTCAAAAAGCTATATAATGATCCAAAATAATACACCATGCCTGATAGAAGCATAATAATAGAGGACCTTGAAGCAATAGAAAGCAGCAAAGAGAGTACCGCTCACAATTACATGTGAAGGATGTGTGTGCCTCTTAGAAAAAGACAAAGTAAGATGCATAACTTAGAAGCATTTTTTCCCCTTATTCACCAGACACAGCAATATAAATTAATTTTTATTTCAATAACAAAACAAAAACAAAAGAAGTTCAAGGCAAACAGATAGTTTTCTTCAAAACAAATGTATGATGTTTGGTTTACCAAATAGTCACTGTGCTGTGAACCAATGGTAAACCAAATAGTCACACCCTAAAAACTGAAGAGATACGCTGCTTACCTAGAAATCCAAGTAAAGTACTGTTAGGGTTATGGCTTTTAAGAGCATTGAGAAGACCCCATACGACATTGTGGCCTCCAGGAGATTGTCTCCCACAAAAGACTATTCCCACCCTGTTAAGAGGTAATATATCAGCCAAGAAAGAGATATTGAAGCAAAAAATAGACATAGCAGAAATGCAAATAATGACATGAATAACAATATTAAAACAAGCAAAAAGCATATACACATCATCTAGGTTTAGAAAAATTCACATATCCAGCAAATTCACAATGCATAAGTGAAAAGAGTCGCACACACCTCATAGCTGGATGCTCAGTAATGATGTGAGCATCAGGTACTTTAGCAGTTGCCCTAAGAAAGTGAGCGAGAGGCTGACCATAAGTGTGGGGAAAAGATCGACTTATGGTGTGGGCGCCAGCTGCATCCGCTGCTGTAGTAGCATCGCCAAATTCTACCCTCACAGTAGTTCCCTACACAATGGCATGATCAAAACATAATCTCAACATGTATTCCAAAAAAAAAAAAATGAAACAAATTTATTATTCATCAGTACGTAAAAAAAAAACAGTTCAGGAGCAGAAATAAAAATAACTAATCACCAAAGTTTTCCAAACGAACAGCTTAAACGATTGTCGTCAAAAAAGAATTAGCAATAAAAACAAGATCCATTCATATCAGCATGCCTAAGTAAACAGATCTCAGCCGCAAAAACCTAACAAAAGAAGAACTGCATTGAAAACGATCTATTCTCAAAAATTTCCAAAAGAGAACATCTCAACAATTTTAAAAAGATGAAAATGGAAAGGAAAAAAAACAGACATCTGCTTAAATCCAATAGTAGAAGCTAGGACATGGAGAATAGAAAAGACGAAACAATTGGAAAAGCCAGAAAGTCGGACAAGCAAGTGAAAGACCTGGAGGCAGGGAGGGAGCTCTGGCTGATAATGAGATCTGTGTTTTTGAAGTTCGGAAAGTTCTCTGGGAACGCCGAAATCGGAATCCATGCCGGCGAAGTTGTTGGTGTTTGTAATGGTATTTGTTGTGTAATAGCGGAGTAGGTAGTGGGACTGCTCCTTCAAAAGACCGTTTTTATAGGGGGGAAGAAGTAGAAAGGAAAATAAAGGACTCGGCGATACAACCAACCAAGCGCACCAGATTTTTACTTTTTGTCTCAAATTTTACCTTGCTTTGTAGGGTTTATTACGATGGAGCCACGAGCATCATTCGTCTTTAATTCCAGTCATGAACTTCTAGATTATAATAGTGATTTTATATGTTATTCAACACTCTAATTCAAACATTAAGATTTAGAATTAAGGACTTTTTTTTTTTTTTTGTATGACATAATCATTTGAATAAAATAGTTTAGCAATTAGAAGGTACAAATTTAAGACACTAATTTGAATTACAAAGACAAAAATTATTTTGCACAATAAATATTTTTTCATAATATAATTCAATCAAAGTATAAATATTAACTTGATTATTTTATCAAGATTAAATGTGAAATTTTATCAAATTTACTTAATGTGTAGTTAAAATCACATTATGTATAACTTGAATAAAAATAATGTAAATTTGTTTTGATACATGATTATTTGAATTTATTATGAATTTAAATTTAAATTTTAAATATAAAATTATAAGAAATAAATATAATATTAAATTTTAAATAATTAATTATTTAAATGGATCACAAATAAGTGTTTACTTGCTTTTTAAATTTTTGGAATAAGTAAAATTATTTTTTCGTATAATTTAATATAAACTGTAGATTTTAAATTATTACTATGGGTTTCTAGAATCGGGTAGTTTTAGAAATCCATAGGCATAATATGAAAAGTAATAAAGGAAAAAAAAAACAGGATGAAAGCTGACTGGAAGGTGGAGGGATATGCTGAAAAGGATATTCCTGTAATTTAAAAAAAGGAGCCCACCTATAAGATAAAATTAAATTCATCCTCGAACAAATTTAAATAAATTAAATTAAATTAAAATCGATTGATATATAATTTAATTTCAATTTAAAATCAAATAAATTAAAATTTTAATTTAATTTATAATTTTTTTTTAATTTCAATCTGAATTATATCAAATTTATATATTTATTATTATTATAATTAATTATGGTTAATTTTATTATATATATATTTTTATAACCTAACATTTATTTAAAATTTAAATCATTCATGAAAATTAATTAATAATAAATAAAAAAAAATTTAATTCTTGAAGGAAAAAATTTTAAATGTATTAATTAATAACATAGATAAATTTTATATTTTATATTAAATTATTCTTAAAATTTTTTTATCACCGATAATTTATTAATAAATTTTAAAAAATTTATAATAAAATAATAATAATTTTAAAAAAATAATTAAAAATAATTAAATTAAATCAAATCAATAATTTATCTGTAATAATAATTTGATTTGATTTAAAAAAAATTATATAATAATTAATTTGATTTGATTTGATAAAAATAATTTTAAATCAAATTAATATTACCCACTATTCACTGGCTTACCAAACACAAGTAACTGAAACATCGCTAATTGGTATTTGTATGCATCACCTAACGCTCAACCCATTTTATTGGGTTTTCGCTTCCCATCCAATCTAAATCAGCTTCAGCCTCAAGCCGTGGGTATTAATTTTGAACATACATTCAAAGACTATTAATAATAATTTTTAATTTGGACACTGTTAATCAAACTTGAATTTCCAAAACTAAATCTGACGTTTTTATTTTAATCAAGTTCAAACCAAACTTAATTTAAACTTTGATTTTATTATATTTAAGCTAATTAAAATTATCAATTTACAATCCATTTTAAATATAAATATAAATTTGGATTTTTTAAATATTTTATTTATAATCGTAGCAAAAAATAATATTTTAAATCTAGTTGACCATCAAATTAAAAATATTTGCCAGGTCATCCTATGATTCACGCAGCACGCTTAACATCCAATTTTGGTGCATCTGCTTAGGCGTTGAGACTTGAGAAGCAACCGCACAAGCTGCCACCTGCTGCTGCTGCTGTTGTAAGTCGGAGATCACACTACTCAATTTAAGTTTATAAAACCACTTCATTGCTCTCCTGCAGTTAAGCACCAGCCACACCCACACATCCATCACAGGACAGTTTTCCGCTACTCAATTTAAGTTTATAAAACCTCTCCATTGCTCTCCTGCAGTTAAGACACCAGCCACACCCACACATCCATTACAATAAGGACAGTCTTCACTGCTCAATTAAAGTTTTATAAAACCTTTCCGTTGCTCTCCTGCAGTTAAGACACTAGCACATCCACACACCCATCAGAATAAGGACAGTTTTTCACTACTCAATTAAGTTTATAAAACCTCCATTGCTCTCCTAACAGTTAAGACACTGGCCACACCCACACATCCATCACAATAAGGACAGTTCTTCACTAACTTTCAATGATCAACAAATAATAGAGACGGGAAGAAGTCCGGAATATCAACCTTCTCTTTGTATAACTAATCTAATACTAAAGCAATTAAAAATTGAGAGTCCAAAGGAAGAAGAAAGAAAAAAAAAAAAGAAGAAGAAAAAGGACATGATATGATTTTCATGACAAATGACAAAATTGAAGATTAACTAACACAGTTTCAAGTGCTGGGAAACTATTTCTGCCTTTACTCATCACAACATCTCCAGCGTTCTTGCTTATAAGACTCTCTTCATGCCTCACACCATGACTCCAATAAAACAGGGTTCCAGTTTCATCCTTGTCCTCGAAGCTTTGCATCTCCTACTGTTCACAAAAGATTGTATCAACATCCTACTTCCTGCTCCTCTTACTGCTACTTTCTCTTCTGCATTTTCCAGTGGAACTGCCACCAGAGTTGACTGCGAGAGTGAGGGCAGAGTGAATAGGCACGTGATGCCCAGGAACCAAAGCAGGGATTCTGCAAAGCAACCCAATATAATTACAAATCAAGACAACCAAACATTGAACATATAGCCAGCTGTATATATACGCTGAGCCACAGTGTATAGAAATCCAATGAAATCCATAAGCTTCATTGAGTGGTGAATGCTGAACCATCTTGCCTGTTATGTTTAACTTCAAATTTTTAAATGCCGTTATATTCAAATGCTTGTTAAAGTTATTGGCAGGTGATGTGTTTAGAAATTCGTCTCATAGGTTTGCCAGTGCTCCCATGCCCAAATAAATAAATAGAAAGCCTGGCATTTGAATATTCATGAATAAACTTTACATTCTACATTTCTCTCCTAATTGGGAACTACAATGATAAAAGGACCATGGCATAGTAAGATAGCTTATGATACATACCCATCAAGAGCACAGCAGACTCCTGCTTGGCTGAGGTAACACCAAATGCCCTGCCCTTCTGCAAACTAAGACGCAGAGCCTGATACTCTGCAATAAAACACTGAAGCAACCGCCCCAATCTTCTGCATTCTCCTTCCAAATACCTACTCTTGATTTCCAGATCGCTCACATACATCTTCTTCCTTTCCCTTGATCTAACAGCAGCATCCCAATTTCTCAACTGCCTGGAAAAATCATACAAATTATCATACCCAATCCTTGCACAATCTTTTCCCATGAGATGGGCATAAACATTATTTTCTCCTAGCAGGTACGTAAATAATATTTTAATACACAAGTAAACAGAGTTCCCAATGATGAAACAGAAATCAAAATTCATCATCAAAGTGCTCACAACAAATTATTATCAACGTAGTAGTGCCTTCTGGAATGACATGGAAGAGAATGGTAACTACACCAAAATTATATTATATCCAATAATAAGAAAGATAATTGATATATACTTTGTATGGCCAGCAATAGAATATAAACTACAAAGCGTAATTTAATAAAATGCCATAAAATCAACATTAAACGACATAGAAATGTCAACAAGGATTAAATTGAACGCACATAATCATTCTAGACAAGTAGCAAACCATCGATATGATAACCGCAATTAAGAATCTTAGCATTTATCATAAATAGAGCCATCTCTCCTACATATATATGGAGTATTAATTTAGGGAAGAAATAAATAAATTACAGGTACCTTTTCCGTTTCTTAAAGATGGGGTCATCGGGATCTTCAGCATCGTTTTTCGCCTTTATTTACATCATCAACTACCATCTCCCTCCCCTTTTCCGTTCCATTTTCGGAAGCAGTCGAGTCCTTGTCGGTGGAAGCATCGGCAACCTCACCAGAGCCATCGGCAGGAGAATCAACGAGGATATCAGCCAAAAAAGGGTCGGAAAATTGCTGGGTGGGCTCAACAGCAGTCCAATCGTCGTCTGTCATCAACATGTTCTCGATCTTCCCGATCCACGAAGATACTGAATCAGGGGAAGAATCACATAAATTACTAGGAAATGATGACTCCATTAGCAAAAGAGGCGAATCGTCAGGTAGTTCAGTAAACATATTATCCCAATCAAGTTGCCCTAGTTCATCGAAATTGTCTTGCCGGAGAATGTCATATTCTTGAAAATATGTATCTTCCATGTTACAGAGATGAAGATTAACCAAGCTAAACTACTTATTTACAGAGAAACATAAGAAATAATTTGAATTTGATCGTATCTCAATCAGGAGGAAGGCAAACAAGACACTGAATTTAGAGGAAGGTGGCTAGCGGTGGTGGAAACATAGTCGGGTTCTTGTGGGGATAAGGAAACGCTTTTACTATGACCATCTACCAACCGTCATCGGTCAAGGGACCCATGGAGTCTAAAACCCTTTATACAACAAGAGCAGATTAAAGTGTTGTTGCTTGAACTCGAACATCTTCGAGTAACAGAGGATTTTTACTCCCGTAGGACTTTGTGATGCCATTAGCATTTAGCCGACCAATAAAAACACTCTAAGCGGATAATGAGCCTATACGACTTTTCCACGTGGAAAACAAGTAGATAGTACAATTTATCTTTCTCGATTTATTTTATTATAATTTCCATTCACTTCAATTAATAAAATAAGCCTTTTTTTTTTTTAATTATATTACCATACAAATTTTATCAAATTAGTACATAAATTAATGAATTAATTTTAATTTTATTGAAGAGACATGAAGTATGCATCCATATAATAAAATTAAAATAAATATAAACGAAATGTACTAGCTTATAATATTATTATAAAAACATAGCTTGAAAACTGTTAGTGCGTAACCATTTTTATCGTAATAATTTTACATCTAAATTTTGAAATTAAAATTTCTTAAAATGGAAACAAATCATTGCAACTCATGCCATTACAAATTATTACTATAATTAGGTATCCATATAAATACAACATTAATTAATATGATTTAAGAATTGTATAAGAACTGCAGTTTGCCGGGATAAATGACTTAGTGCCCGTTAGACATAGTTTATAAAAGGGAAAAAATAATTTTTTTGGGTGAAAATCTGATTTTGACTCAGTTTATAGTGTTTGGTAAATATCAAAATTAATAAAAACAATTATCTCGATAGATAAAATTCAATTTTTTAAATAAATTAGAAATTAAAATTTTTCAAAATAGCTGAATTTTAGATTAAATCTGTAACTATTTTAAAAAATTAATGGAAAAAAATATCATTCACTTTTATTAACAATAACAAATCTACCTATTATTAGTTTATAAGCAGTTTTTATATTATATTTTATCAAATACAAATATAAAGTTAATTGATTTTGAAAGTATTACTTTATGAATAAAACTTTTTCCCGTATAAAAAGCTATTTTCATAAACTGTGTCAATCTATGCCTTAATGATTCCAGGATATAGGAAGTGTGATGTAGAGTTGATGGAGGAGATGTATGTTGCGCAGGATGTTGAGGAAATTTTGTAATATTCCTCTTAATGCTCATGGTGGTGAAGATAGGAGAATTTGGCATTTTAGTAAGAATGGGTGCTATTCAATTAAGTCGGGATATTTAATTGCTCTTAAGCTTGCAGGCTTTGATGCTCCTATTGATCAGCTACCAGGTTGGCAGAGGATTTGGAGGTTAAACATCCCACCAGCAGTGAAGGCATTTGTACGGAGACTTTGTAGTGGTGGTATTCCCACTTGGTCCAGGCTAGCCTCTCATGGATTACAGGTGCAACAAAACTGTATTCTTTGTGATCATAGTGAGGAAGACGATCAAATATATGTTTTTCCATTGTCCTTTCATTCAGTGCTGTTTTATGGAGGCGAGTATCTCTCTAATAATCTTCAATTCTGATGTAAGTTTTGGCTCCTGGTTATTACCGTCTCTCCCTTCAATTTCTATTGGATTGGCTTCCAAGTTAGCTATTATCTTTTGGAGTGCTTGGCGTCAGCGTAATCTTTCATTATGGCAAAGAAAATCGATGCATGTGACTCTAGTCACAAATCGTTGCTTAAGTTTTAGTCTGAGCGGAGGTTAGCGCAAGAAAGGAGAAAGAAATTCAACCAACCTAGCTCGAAGATTAGCAGAGGCTCTCGGTGGGAAAGGCCTGCAGTAGGCTACTTGAAATGCAACGTGGACGCTACATGTTTTTCTCAAGCACGTAAGAGCGGTGCAGGTGCAGTTCTAAGGGATTCCTCGGGTTTTATTTTTTTTTAAAAAAAAAAAAATTGCTGCTGCGGGAATTTTGCCGGTGCTTATAGGGTGAATGAAGTTAAAAAGTAATAGGTTTGAAGGAGGCACTTAGTTGGGTCGATAGTTTGGGCTTCCATTTTGTCACATTCGAATCAAATTCTTCACGAGTTGTTAAAGCTATATCCGTGTATAGTGAAGATATTTCGGAGTTTGGGGGTCTTGTGAATGACTGCCGAGCTTTTCTTCCAAACCATGCAAGATGGTCTCTGAAATTTGTTAGAAGAACAGGGAATCAAGTCCCCTATACTTTAGCTAGGGTTGCTTGTAACTTCCATAGTCCAACGTTTTGGACTTCTTCCCCTTTGTTTATTGGGGGTATTTTAAGACTATGATGTAGCATCTTCTGATGCAATTTTCTGGTTGAGATTGAATAAAGTTGCTTACTATTAAAAAAAAAAAAAAAAATTGTTCAATAATATATCAGCTTTTTTTCTAATATCTTTTATTAAATTGATAAAAATCTTTATCATATAGAACTCTTATTGCGAAAAGAATAAGACCAACTCAAGTTTAATTTAAAAGGCAAAATATTTCATTACTTTCTTTAGTATAGAGAAAGAACAATACATCAGTACATTAACCATTTCTATCGTAATAATTTAACATGTTAATTTTAACAGAATAAATCCAATTAAAAATGATTGAATCAATCAATTCACCAAGAAATTCAATTAAAAAATAAAATTACAAAGCTAGATCATTTTTAATTTTTTAATTTATTTATATTCCAGCCCTATTTTGCTAGATTTGGGGGAGAAATCCAATCTACGGCAAAGAAAACCTGAGAAGCAAATCAAAGCTTTTCCACAGAAAAAATCCATAACCCTATTCCATGCAAAAGTCGGCGGCTTTCATACCCTCTAAATCGTTCAAAACAATAAGTTGCTTACCTTTATTTTCCACCGGACATTACAAAACCAAAATGACATATTGCGTTGTTGACAAAAATCTTGTTATATGCTAACATCGAACAAAACAGCATCACCCCCACAAAAATAAATAAACAAAGGGGAGCCACAAATTAATGGTTGTCTTGGTCACGTAATCAATCTTGAATTCCATTTCAATTACCTGTCTTCATCTAGTCATGGAGAAAACCCAAAATTTGTGACACTCCAACTATTGACCTGCAATCTGAAACTGAATTCTGTCGCAGAAATTACTCCAATTCAACTAGTTGAAATTTGAGCCATTGAGGAAACTATCAACAGGGAACGTTGCAATATCTCTCGATATAGGGCACTTCTCAAAACATTGCTTCTCTCAGTTATTAATCCTTTTTTTATTATACAAAAAAAATATCAATCTATAGCATCACATTCCATGCCAGAGAACACTCTAATCCTTGGAGGAAGAAATAGAACAACGGTACAAATTCAATATACTAACAAGACAATAAGACCTTTTTGTCCTCCCTTGTGTTCATCTAGCTAAAACCAATTCAGAGATCCAAAACTGTCCCTAAAATCAATAGCTGGATAATTTATTAGCAAAATAAGCAATTGTATTACTGTGTCTCATGAAAGGGAAAAATAAAGCAATGAAGTATATCGTACTCCCAACAGTCAAAGCAGAGCACAGAACTTTCAGATTCCAGGTCATACTATAGCTGCGAATTTTAGTCTTTTACATGGTACCCGAAGCAAATCCTCACTACTTACCTATGAAACGCTAAAGAACTTGTGCTTGCTGGTCCGGTCAATACACTGTGAGTGCTGAACAGCAAACAGAGATATCAATGAAAAGGATTCTATAAACATGAATTCAATGTCT
The DNA here is from genome assembly GCA_948193065.1 of Aleurites moluccanus. Lineage (NCBI taxonomy): Eukaryota > Viridiplantae > Streptophyta > Magnoliopsida > Malpighiales > Euphorbiaceae > Aleurites > Aleurites moluccanus. The sequence goes on along the minus strand of CANXYC012094897.1, from coordinate 38,564 downwards.
ATCAAATGCAACATTGTTGAAATATTTGCTAATTATGTGCAAAAGTTTCCTAAAAACCCAAGTCAAACAAAACCTTAAAACCCATTTTTCATGAAATATTCATGCTGCACTGGCAGTGCAAAGACATAGCTTAAAGCTATATAATAATAGTTACCTAGCTACAAAGACAACAAAAGGAGAGAAAACAAAAAGAACAACATTAGTCATTCATAAGAAAGCTAAATTGCAAGTAAATTTATGGGAAACATGATCTTACAAATGCCGCCAGAACATAAGCTTATAAAAAAAAATTTCACTAAATTAGAAGGCTTATTATTGATCAAAATTAAATAGTAAAAAAAAACTGATGCCATCTTTCACATCTCAATAATTAGGCAATTGCTTGACACTAGATGGGCAACAAGCGACTCAACAATATAAGAAAACTGAAGTAAAGTGCACATCACACAACACCGTAGAGCTAATCCAAAGGGAACACTTGTCTTGTACATATGACATTTTCTAGCACCAGTTCACACTCAACAAAAGCATATATTATATATTGTTCATGAGATGATGAGCAGAATATCATAACCACTATAAAGTCATATACATCGGATAGATATCCACTTCAACAGGGTATTGATATAAAACATAAACTAACAGAAATCTCCCAAACATCAAGACAGATATTCAATCAGACCATAAAATGAAGCTTTCCTATATGCTCTGAGATCTTCTCCAACCTTCAAACACTAAATCCGGAAAAGATTACAAGTACCTAGATAAGTGTTCCAAGAACAACACAATCCACATGATAAGCCATCTTATTTACCAATGTTTTTCTAAAGCAAATTGAAGATTTCCTGGTCCATCTAGATCCATCTTATTTACCAATGCTTTTCTATAGATAGTTGAATATTTCCTGGTCAGTCTAGAGCATATAATCCCAGCATATGATAAGCAGAATCTCTAACACCTATCCATTCCATTCGTCATCCACAACCACTTAAGCAAAAGGAAAAAAGAAACCTTTCTAACCAAATGTTGATTGACAAATGAATCAGCATATTGTAACCTGTCCATTAAGACAATTAATGCATGCAAAGTTGAAAGTTGCATCTATGTAGCAAAGAGAGCTAATGTAGCCCGAGGAAAGAACTATTAAATCAATATGATCGAGCAGTCAGACATGATGACAAGCATTGGAATGAAGGCATACTACAATTTCAATATTAAATATATCAGTAGAAAATTCCATTAAGGCAGCAGAACTGCAGCAGAAAGATCACTTTGGGTTAAGCTCAATCCTATTCAATGATAATAATGATTGAAATAAAAAACGACGTCAGACATCTGACCCCACTCTAGCTTCCCTAGATTTAAATACTATCATCAGCAAGCCTAAAGAGAGAGAGGTGCGTCAATGGTGGAATTAATATATAAACAAGAACTTCAGCAGTAAATAAACACAATGCAGCATCGTAGAAAGAGACGTTAAAACAACCAGACCATAGAAAGAAAAATATACAACACCGATACCAAGACAAAGAAAAAAAATAAACAACACGAGGTTCATAAAACCAATTTGACAGGAGGATTGAAGCACCTTGACCACATAAACATCAGATAAGGAGGAAGAAATATTATCCATCAATGACATAATTACCAACACCACCATCCTACAGCAGCAAAAATAGTAGTCCTTCAACTGAAGGCCATCAAGTGTCAAATATCCAGAGTTTCAAGGAGCATAAACCAAACATCTGAGCCTAGAAATATTACCAATAAGAGAAAAATGTGAAAAGAGCTGTCCAGAAAGGAACAAGCCAAACTCGGCGTCTTTCACTACTTTTCCTCCCTTTCTCGGTTCCATTGTTCAATCCTGGCCCTCCGTTCTTCACTACCTTCCCTGACTGGGCTCCTGCTCCGCCTAGGACTACCATGTCGCCTTCTACCCCCATCTTTATCATACCTGTCGAGTCTGTCCCCGCTCCTACGCCCATTCCCGCGGTAATCGCGGTCTCGATAATCTCTATCTCGCCTATCATTATCCTTATCCCTCCTATGCCTTGGACTCGCACTCCGGCTCCGGCTCCTACTCCCTCTGTATCCACGGTATCTTCCAAACAGCTTCCTCCTCAAATCTCTTCCAATCAGCTTTACGTGCATGAAATTACAGTAACCACCACGATTACAATTGTTCTCCTCAAACTGCCTGCACGTTGCTTCACGGAAATCAGTGACAGGCGAAAAATCAGCAATAATTGGACGACCGGAATAAAACCGACCCTGTAGAGCTTGCAAAGCAGCGGCAGCCTGTTCCTCCTCCCTGAACTGGACGTAGACGTTGCCGATCATGTGGTCGGCGAGGTTATCACAGACGTTGAGGCTCTCGATCTCGCCGAACTTGCTGAGTTCTTCAAAGATGTCCTCGTAGAAGTCCTCAAAGTGCTCCTGGATCTTCTGAGGGTCGATGGGCTGGCCCTGAGCGTCAACACCAGGGGTGATCATGTCAGGGCGCTGGTACATGTTGGATAAAAGGAGAGTTGGGGAGATTGTGGGGCGGTTATGGAGACGGGAGCAACGATCTCCGTGGCGGCAAGCCCCGATCTTGAAGTAGAATGGGCAGTTAACTCGGTCCTTTTCTGTGCCAAAAATTGAAGCCAAGTGCTCCGCCATGGTGGATGGAATTCAAAGCTTTGTTAGCTCCGTTTAGGGCTGTTTTTGTATCAATAATATGAAGGGAATTCAAAGTAAAAGGAGAGAGTGCGTTTGTAGTGAATAATTCAATTCATGAGCGAGGGTTTGAAAAACACCCTAATATGGAAACAGAATTGGGGAAAAATGGGAGGCAAACCTTGGAATTGGATTGTCGAAGGTTCTAGCATCTGAAGCTAATGGTTGTTAAACCGGACCGAACCGGCCGGTTGAACCAAAAAAACAGGAATCAAATCACCAATTCAATCAAATTGATTTTTCCTTTTCGAGCGAATATTTCTTTTTATTCGAATTCAAAATCTTTTAAAAAAATTTAAAAATTCTTTTCATTATATTAAGAATGAATAAGTTTTGTTAATATTTTTCAAATTTAATATTTATAATTATTAGATAATTTAATTAATTAATAAATTATACTATTAAGTTTTTAAGATAATTTAATACATTAAATTTAATATATCCTTAAAATATAAATATATAATATTTTTGTGATTTAAAATTTTATTTTAATTATTATTTAATATATTTGTTAACTAATATGTATTAATTTATTTATTTTATATAAATATATTTTTATTTATCTTGTTTTTAATATGTAATATAATTATAATATATATATTGTATTTATTATATATTTAATTTAATTATAATTTAACTATTATTAAATTTTTTAATAGCAAAATAATTTAAATATTAAAAAAATTAGAGGACAACTAGTATGATATATGAATTAAATTTTTTTATATAATAATATATAATATAAAAAAATATTTTTTATAATTTTATATAAAATTAGTTATGATAATTTTTAATTGTATAATAATTAATTATTATTATATTATTATTTTAAATTTAATTAAATTATTTTTCTATTGTATAATAAAAAAATATATTACTTTATTTTTTTATTATATAATATTAAATTTAATTATTTTTAATTTTATTTTAATTTAATCGTTTTAATTTTGATTTAATTTCTAATTCTCTTTTTATCTTTATTTGTTTTTCTAAGTTAATATGTGAGGATCTTATTCTCTTTCGGATTTGAGGGGGAGTGATGTGTCAAAAATATATCAGCTCCTATTATTTTTATTTTATATAAATAAATATATCATTTGATTTATTATAAAAAATATTATAATATTATAATTTTTAAAAAAATTTATAATTTTTTTTTTGCCTCTAAAAAAATCTAAACAGCATATGCGCTGATGCCTCAACCCCCCTCCCTCCAGCTCTCGTTCATTTATCCTTGGTTCGATCCTCCACGATAATTAATTAATTAATTAATTAATTCATACCTTGTAGTCAGCACCGTAGATCCATTAAACGACAATGGATACCAACTCCACATTCAGACCAAGGTTTTGTTTTAATAGGCCTTTTTCATTGCTGGCCCTTGTACAAGCCCAGCAACGCTCAACAATTAGCTTACTTGGCTCAAGATTTACATATGATTCCTGCTCCTACCATACACTTTCTTTTATGCACCCAAATTTTTCAGAAATAACTCAATTAAAATTTCTGGCTACATTTTGATTCTTTATAAATTTGCCTTTTTGCATTATTACTCACATATATAGTATTTGGAATAAATCTATTGCAAATGAATTTCATTAAAAAAATTATTTTAAATATGCAGCTTTTCTAACTTATATTTACATTTCAATATCTTGAAATAACTTGTTAATTTAAATCCCTTTGCAAAATCTATCAATTTTGTTCCAAATATAATTAAATATATAAAACTAAATACTAAAAAAAGCTATTAATTGAAACTATAATTAATACAGGACTGTTATCTTATGAGAGAAAAACTCGCATTAAGCAGTAAATTACAGCAAAAAGAAACAACTGAAACTAAAATTAATACACGATTAATATAGCACACTTCTCGTATGCTCCTCTCAAACTAACTTCGGATAAATAAGCAAATCAATACTTTCAGAACCAAAAGCTCCAAAGAAAATAATCTACAGTCATCCACCAGACGAAATAAATTTCATAGACAGTGATCAGGCTTTAGAGATAAAAGCTGATCCATGCCATGCCTGAGATCATAAAACACCACATTGATCATCTAGGAAGGTTGCTCAAAGGGAAATTGCGTAGTGGGTTCTCCCTCAATAATTCTATCTCCCTGCACATAAAAGATGAGAATAGCTCACCACTACGTGTAATTGTTTGGAGATACCAAAGTACAATAAGTTGCAGTTACCACTTACTTTTTAATGTCTAGGCCATCCCCCTGTCTGAGCTGCAAAGTTGAAGACTTGCCACCATCACCATGTGATTTATGATTATCAGATCTAATAATAAATTTGACAAGTTAATAACTGATAAGGGTTAGTGATATCAATAAGAAGTATAATGCGTACATATTGAAGAGTAGAGTCATCAGTTGACTTAGGACAGGCACATTGATGTGATCTTCCCTTGTCATATATATATATATATATATATATATATATATATATATATATATATATATATATAGAAAAAAATATGTTATCCATCAAGAAGAGTGCTACATATTCTCAAGAAAAAATGGAATTACTCACTCCACACATTCCTCATCAACAAATACTTCAATGCAGGCACTTGCAGTTGCCCCTCCAACTCTAGGCCTCTGTGGAATCTGAAATAAGTAGAAATCTTAAGGTTAGGAGTTTTATGTGAAGATGTGGAAAAACTGTATTATAGAGAGTACTGGAAGCAAGAGAATATGTTTTATAGAAAAGGAACCTTGTGAGTTGTCCACTTGGTAGGTATTGCATTATTTTCTTTATTTCTCTCAGCACGAGTTTCAAGACTGTTCCAAGGATTGAAATCTGTTTTTGACTTGCCAGGCTGATGCCCTAGAGTATTTGAGTCTCTATAAATAGAAAAGGGAGTCTTTCGAGTCCTATAAAATGAAATCAAAACAAAGAACGTGTGAAAACAGACTTGGTAGCTTGCTAATAATAATACCAGTCATCACTAGGTACATATTGAAGGACATCGTCTCATGGCAGTAGTTGTGAATGAGATAGATTCTTAAATTGATGCAACCAAAATTTCGGGTGCGACAAGAAGCAACAGGAGTAACATGTTCAATAAATGGAAAATATTTTACTACATGGAGCTACAGGAATAGCATCATCTCGTGGAGTCACAATCACTTCACACAACTTATTTTGCATTTCTGAGACACTAAACAAATCAAATAGCGGTTTGTTGCCGAAGAAGAATAAGAATCAATCATAACGTTTTTCTTAATTTTTAACAAGATATAATAAAATTAAAAAACACATACACAATAAAAATAAAAAAAAGGAATGAATGGGAACAGTGATGCTCTAGGACAACTATATCATCAAAACCGTGTAAATTTGGAAATTCTATGAACTACAAGAACTTCAAACTGCTACAATTTAATTAAAACTTCATATTTATGGAGTCTTTGGTAGGAGCATAGGTGAAATTTGTTTTATCCAACTAATATCTGAAATAACTTGATTCAACCTTAAAATTTTTTGAGTCAATCCGATCAAATCATACTTAACCGAATAAATTCAGTCATTTTTTTAATTCAAACGGACTAATCTGTTACCTGTCCCAAAATGGACTCAAACAAGTAAAAAAAAAAATAATATCAAATTTATTATTAAATAAAATTGAGTCAAATTTCTAATAATGTATAAATATTTACTATCAATCTATTATCAAATTTATTGTTTAATATTAAGTTTTTTTTACACAATTAATGCGCATTTAATATAAAAATAAATGCACATTAATTATTAATGTAATTCTTGTAACAATAAAAATTATAAATTATTTATAAAATATCGCACTTATCTTACTTTAATTAATATAATTAAATATATTATATTTTTAAAATTTATTTTATTTTATAGCATTATCATTGTAAAAGATTATTTATAAAATATCAAATTATCTTACTTTTAATTAATATGATTAAATATATTATGTTTGTAAAATTTATTTAACTATTTTTATTTTATAGCATTATCATTTTAAAATTTAAAATTTTGATAAATTTTATAAATTACTTGTTAGAATAAAAAAAAATATATTTATATTACGATATTGTTCAATTTGATTATTTGATTATTATATTATTATTTATATAGACATCGAAAGATATTTATGTATTGTGCTACAGCATGTTGTATAAATAGAAATTATATATGTGATAATAGATTTATTTTAATATTTTGTATTTATTTTAGTTAAATTTTATATGTGATATTTTAAAATTATAATGCTTATTTTTATCATTAAATTAAAAAAATTTCATATATTGACAATTTACTTTTATAAAAAAAATTTATTGCAATTATATCCAAAAATTTATTTTTAAAGTTAAATCTGAAATATGATCATCAACCTAAAATCCTAATACAATCCACAGTTACCCAATTCTCTAGTTGCAAGTTTCCTACTAGTAATGGCGAATTTCATAATGGAAAAAGAGTTTAGCAATAAAAGTAAAAAAAGATTAAAGAAAAAAGAGAGAGAGAGAGAGAAGTAAAAAAAAACCCTCAAGCAATCCATGGCAACAATGTCAGGATCCCATATGCTTACAGGTTTCGCTTCAATTTGTTCCTCGCAATATCAGAAGAAGTCTCCATATTTCCCCTCCCTTGAAGATGATAAACAATTTTTTTTAGCATTTAGAAACTTGAGATGGCAGAAACACAACAATACAAACTTACTATTTTCTACAGTGGTCAGCACAGTTCCAAAGCTTCGTGCTGGCAAGTGATTTTCTCTCGAGGTCTCCTATAAGTTGAAACAAAACGAAATATATAATTCATATGAAAATAATTTTACATAACAAAAGTTGCATACAGCATAAAGCATACCTCCACTACTTCTAGTCTTCTCATTGATCTAATGAGAAATTTCTTGTAGGCATCCTTCAATTTTTCTATTGGTCGAGCATCCCTGTAATAGTAGAAACACCAATCAGATACCCATATTAAATTTATTCATCAATCCCTGGATAAATCTAACATGTTGAAATATGAGTTAATATTCTACAGCTGCTTTTGGTTGGACATATGTAACAACAGAGAAGCACGACTAGGCAAGATTTTTCAAGTAAATATTACTTCGAAGCAAAGACTAATCTACTTTTACACTCTGGAAAACCCATTAATCGATTTACCACAAATAACACCATCTTGACAAAACATACGTCAATGTTTAACAAGTCGAAACTTGAACCCTATTTGTATTAGAAAAGCATAAATCCTAAGAGGAAAAAAAATTGAGCTCTTCCGCTTTGTAGGGGGCGGGAGTTCTTTTTATATGTACATCAAGTGAATTCTACAACAGGGAATCAACACTTGCACGTAATGAAATATTAGAAAAAGACTTACCTGGATATCCCAAGATTGAATATGTCATTTGCCGCCTTCGTCTTAGTCATGGACTCCATATGCAAAGCATATGCCAGGTAGTATGCAGAATGTGACTTCCCAATTTCATTTGCATCAAGAAAATTGTAGATGACTTCCGCATCAACACAGTTTTCGGCCTGAATGCCAGTTCATTATGACATAAATTTTTAGAAACTCTTGACTGAACGACATAAAATCCTAATTAGGCACCAGAAACAAGGAACAAGGTCTTAAATTTTCAATAACAACAGAAAGAAGGCAAAAAGGAACTTACGTATTCAAGCCATACTTTGAGGTAGCGAAGATCATCCTTGTATCGATCTGAATGCCAGAAGGCACGGACGCATTGTTCATATATCACTACCAATCCAGAGCAATCTCCGCCAGGCGGAAATGAATCTTGAATCCATTTAATACACCTTAAAAAAAGCAAAGAAAAGATTTTTGGTTAATTAAATCAGGTTGGTACATGAAACAAGTATGTAGCTGTAACAGAACAATATCTCACTTTCTTTCTTTTTAGGTGAAAAGGAAAAAATTACACTAATTCAGTGAAATATTTAAGCTCCTGAAATTAATTAGTAGTCGCCCAAAATGAAAATAACAGAAGAATAGTGGTAGAAGAGTGAAGTAATTACTCGAGCCATGGGAGGAGAGGATCATCCCCTTTATACTCATCAATTGCCTTAATCAAACTCCTAAACCCATACAATCAGAGGGAAAAATAATCAAGAGTTGCATAAATAGAATAATAATAAGAAGAAGAAGATGAAGAAGAAGAAGAAGAAGAAGAACCTTCGAGTCTCAAGGAGAGACTTCTTGAGTTGATTGTGGGTCTGGGATTTGAGAGCGTCGTTCAAGAGTCGTACATTACGGCCTCTCTTCAAGGGCCTTACATTTTCCTTGAAGAGTTCCCACTCGTGACCTGTCTCCTGTTTTGAGGCAAGAAACTGCGACTCCGGATCCAATCCCTCTATCTGAATATCTTCCATTACTGCTTCTTTCTTGTTTTTCTTCTTCAAGCTCAGAGAAAGCCAAAGGGAATGTTGATTTGAAATCAGGAACTAGCCGTTGCTTCTTTAATTTAATTTTATGGGCAGAGATGGTGGATGTTTGTGGGCTGGCCCTAACACAACCATATTGGAATTTGAATTTTCCTTAAATACAAAGCTGTGAATAATGGTGAGAGAAAACAAGGGAACAGCCCATAGAAAAGAAATAGAAATGGGCCCAGGAAAGAAGCGAAGGGTGATAAAATAAAAGGCAAAGATAAAACTTAAAAACGACCCAAAGTAGGTTGTTGATGTGGATAATGTTTGTCTCTAAACGAATCCGGCCGTCCACACGGTGACAGTTTACAATCTACTTTTTGATCAACAACCGTCCACTTTGCCACGTGAAATCCAGGCCGTTGACCAAAAAATTATAGACCACTGTTAATGAGATAATCAATCCAAGTTGGAAATACTATTTACTAGGGGTGTTTACGTAAAATCAGTCGAGCATTCGACAATTGATGGTGATTGATTGAAGCTAAGACCAAAACCAATCTATCCTTCAGCTTATATTTAGTGAATAAAATGACAAAGGAAGAAGAAAGCAGTTGATCGATTGACAGAGAAAAAGATGGCATCCCATGGTTTTGTGACAACCTTGAGCGCTCCAACACGAGAGACGTCGATCCTTTGTTCATCTTTCTTGCTTCGATCTTATGATGTGTGCAACGTAGTCCCCGAGAGGATCAAAACAAGTAAGGCGGCTTTGAATCTGAAGGTAAGATTGATGGGAGGAGCACCCAAGTTCAAAGGGACGCAGATGAGGGAGAAGCAGCTGACAGAGATGATAGAGAAGAAAGTTTTGGAAGCAAAGGAGGTGTGCGAGGAAGACAATACCTCCGCCGAATGCAAGGTAGCGTGGGATGAGGTGGAGGAGGTGAGCCAGGCCAAAGCCGATTTTAGGCTCAAGTTGGAGAAACGGGATCCTCTCGAGTACTTCTGTCAAGACAATCCCGAGACCGACGAGTGTCGCGTCTACGAAGATTAACTTTAACTTGGCACCTCCGACGCGTCCCTTGTATTACTTACTAGTTTTCACTTTCACACCCGGTAGTTGTAAATTAAATAATGTGTAATGTTATGTGCAATTATTAATATAAGCTGAAGTATCGTAACATGCCATCGTACCTAAGGCTATTCAAAAAACAATTTATACCTTCGAGTGGATACTTTGCACATACTTGAATCAAGATGCATGTTTTAGAGGATTTGCTGTCAAAGAATATCATACGATTATTGCATTTTTTTTTTATATTAAAAAAAAATCCATAATAACGCTCACAAAATAACATTACTTGAGAGAAAAACAAAATAAACCATAAATGCTCACAAGTCAAAATATGCTCCCTCTATTGGTCTGAGATCTGAAGGCCAATTGCTAACAAGAGTCGCGCTGCACTTGGTAACCAGCTAGTGGATCAGAGTGATTCTGCCACAGTTGACTAGCAAAATACAACACCAGTACCAAGTTTAATAGGAGAATACACACAGCATCTTTATCCTCAAAGGAAAAATGAAATCTCAAAAAGTAAAAAATAAAAAATAAAGAAATAAAGAAATAAATAATATACATACCAAGCAGCTGGGACAAGTTCACAACCATAGCATGATAAAAGAACATTTAGCGTACAAGCTGTTTTTAAAATATATGTTACAATATAATAACGAGTGTTCAAGGAAATCAAGTTATCGACATAAGTTACTCTTTAAAACAAAAGCAAATACAACTAATAAAATCACCATATAGTTATCATTGATGCAATGATGATAAAAAAAGGTCACCAAAAAGAAAATCTCAAAATGTATTACACTCACTTCCGCTGTCCTCATCTGGGCCAACTGCTTCGTTGACATCAACATTGAAGTTATATTCCTGATCACAGCCCAGATAAGAATCACACAAAAAAAAAGAGTATATGACTTCCTTCCAACTTCAGAGGGGGCAGCAAACTCGAGCTTCATCTTTGACCTCCTCTCAAGAGAAACCCTCTTGATGGCAAACAGCTGATTGCTCTTGGTATCACCAAAGAACAAGCCACCACCCTTCTTCTTTGGCTTTAGTATACCTGGGAGCATCAACTAGCCCCACCTCTGCCCTCCCTTCTAGATCTCGTTCAGGGGTGACCTGCAAAGTGATATCTTCTCCCACCAGCACATACTCGCCATCTATCACTTCATACACTTCATATGACATACCAATGTTGGGGAAGCGATTACAGAACCTCATAATACCTAGCAACTGTGAGTCTGACATCTGGAGAAGCTCCCGCCTCTCATCATCTTCCATTTCTGCCAAATTAAACACAGTCCCTATACTTCCCTATACTCTTTCCAGGATTCTCTTGTGTGGAAGCTGCAGAAGCATGGAATCACGCTCCCACATCCCCTGAGTCACCATTTGGCTAACTTCCATTGCCAGAATAGCAAGGTTCAACCAGCCATTGCTTGAAGCAATCTACTGGCAGAAAGAAGCACCTCTCGCTGGTCCATTGCTAGGTTTCCACCCACAGATTGCCTTGAAAAATGGGCTTGTAGCAGCACATTTGCCTTCACGTTTGGATCAGTGTGTCTGGGATTTTCAAATAAGAACCTCTGGTGATTGATCAACCGTCGAAGCACCTCTTCCTCTCCAGGTCATATTGGAAGTTGTGCATACTCGGAAGCCAAAGCCAAAATTTCCAGAAGACCCTTTATCTTTGTTTTGGGAGTCGAAGAAGAGATAAATCACTAGATAGTAGTATAACTGATGTAATAGTAAGATGGTATCATACCAAGATTCAATGGTGATAGGTTATCATCGGACTCACTAGCAACACATTTACTTGCTTCCAAATCACTCGACATGTTTTCAACAAGCTCTGAAAGGTGATCAGAAGGATGCCTATGACTAACACCTGGAGATTGTAATAGTTCCTATACATGAAAGTCCATGTAAGATAATCTACTGCATCCTGCTTGTTCTCAATAACTCCAGCAACAACAACTGCATTAAAATTGTGATGCAGGAAATGGTGCAAATGACTCTCTAAAGGGAATGCTTCATATTCCTTTCGGGGTACATGGCAGAGGATGACACACTTTCCAGAGTTATCTAGTAGAGGTCAACTAGCATAGCCCATCATTTGTAGGAGATCTGTAACAGGGTAATCTGTGTGAGCATTTTCACGCCCATCATAATATTGAGTTCCCATCACAACCACCAAATGTGCTGACAATGGCAACCCCCAACACATTGAACTGCTCATAACACAAACCTGAATCCACCCAGCTTCAAACAACTGGGACACAACTTCTTGATCCAAACTACTCAAGCCCTCATGCAAGTAGCCAACCCCATGAAGTAAAGTGGCTCTCAACGTTTAGTCCTGAATCTTACTAACAAAAGGCTCCAGATCTTCCGAGGATCGCAACAGAAAAGCAGGCTTCTCTCCATTGTCCACACTTGAGTATGTCATCAGATCAACTGCGGTGAGCCGCACATGCTTTTTTGTAGGAACAAACACAATAGCAGGCTTTCCATTTTTGGTATATTGAAGTATTGCAGCGTATGTTGGTTTCATCATGGCCTGCATCCTTGCTTCAAAATTGGCTATATCCACTCCTTGAATGTGTATCTCCAAGGGAAGAGGACGGACAGCTGGAGGGAAATTAAAAAGAACATGGGAGGTGGCTCCTATCCATTCCCCTAGATCCTTAGCACTTGCAAAAGAAGATGACAAAGCCACAATTCAAATCTTACTCTCAATCTGACTAGCAATATACCTCATTCTAGAAACAATTACCTCCAAGACAGGACCACCTTGACCCCCAATCAAGTGGAGCTCATCAATGATAAACAGACTAACCTGTTGCACATACTTCCGCTGTTTCAAGCGACGAGACAAAGCATCCCATTTTTCTGGAGCGCTGATAACTATTTGACCCTTTTCAAGCAGTTTTAAGTCCTTAGCTGTCTCCCCAGTCAATTCAACCACCCGCATACCAAGACCCTCACCAAACTTTCTCTCCCAATCTCAAAAGCGTTCCTCGGCAATTGCTTCAAGAGGTGCAATATACACAGCACGCATGATACTATCAGGTCCCTTTTGATGATTCCGCAATATTGCAAACTCAGCACAAATAGTTTTACCACTCCCTGTTGGTGCGGCAACAAAAATATTGTCATCTGTGTTATTGAGAACAGTAAAGACCTGCGTTTGGACAGGATTAAAATGCTTAAAATCTTGATAACGAGCTTCATATGATGGATTTCTCAATGCAGTCACAGGCAAGAGGTTGCAATCCAATAACTCTGTTGGTGCAGGATACTTATTTGGTAAGATAAGGTGCCTAAAGAGATGGGCAAAACAGTTTGCAAACCAAGCCATTTATCAGACACAATGCTGATGAAATCCTGAGGTGGTAATGGCTCATAGACAGGCACTGTGAAGTTCAATGCGTGGTCCTCATCAATGTACTGCTTCTTCAGTATAAAGTACTCATGAAGGAGACTATATTCACCATCATTGTCCTCCACGATGACCCAAAATGGCTCCACATATCCATGAATCTTGTCCTCCCACTGGAAGTCCGGTGTTATAGTGAGTTCAACTCTCAATACTGTACAAGTGATTGGCAGAACATATGCTGCAGGGTTTAGCTTAGGGAATTGGCGGATGAGCTTGTGCAATGTTCTGCCCATCTTTGGGAAACGAATGAGTTCACCAATCTCCTGTGATGAAATGTCATAGTACCTTTCCCAAGCCAAATCTTTCTTCTCCAACTTCATCAGAATTTCATATGGGATCGCCATTGAATTGGCGCAGCGACATCTGGACACTCCACATCCTCTTATTGACCATCTTACACAAGTTCAGAGCCTTCTCAGCTAACTGTGCCCATCCTCTTTTCAAGACAATCTCAAAGAGAGCACATAGAAGCCGACCTGCAATCTGACCAACAAAATTTTTTTTTTTTAAAAAGATGAATAAAAATGTCACATAAACCAAGCTTAACAGAAATGCCAAAGTAAGAAGGAAAGAAAACAATTAATTCAAAACAATACCTGGGTTATGAACACCATGTCTGAAGTGAGGGAAAGCCCTTCAAGCTTAAGTTGTGAAATATAGGCTTTAAGCAAAACATTAATCTTAGCACTAGGTTCTTCTAGGTTTTCCTTGATAGGAATTGGAACACAATCCAAAAGCTTTGCAAGTTCCATCTTCTCATCTTGCCTCACTGTTACATAGTTAAATTCTTCACTGAGTGAGAACAGACAGCATAGCTCTATATCCCCCATTGTTTGCTTCAGATGCTCATTATATGTGGATATTGTCCCATGAGTTATATAATAATAGCTAGCAATGCGTCCCAAGTCAGTGACCTGGAAATATCCACTTTTTCTGTCATACTTGATCAGAGTTTTCCTCTCCAGGATGGTACAACAGAATGAATCTGCAAACAACATTAAAATAGGATTAACAGACATATAATACAAAGATATGAACACAAGTTTATCAGAAATAAGGCAACAAAGACCTTAAATTAAGTTACAGTAGAAATTAACCAAATCCCAATTATACAAATAATATGCTTTTAGAGTAACAAAATCAGGTGGAAAAGAATGCAATTAAACTTGGTAATACCAACTCAATTTCTCAGTGGTCAAATACTTGATCAAAATAAGCAATTTAAGATAACTCCATCAAATACATGTATCCTGACCCACGCATTTGCTAACTGGTACCAAGGCTTATCCTACTCATTTATCACATTTAGAACAATGCCATTCTACCTTGACCAGTGCAAGAAATAAAAATTTATTTTTTCTCTTTCCCCAGAATGTAAAGATGCATGGCTACTAAATGTAACCAGCAAGTGCGCACTTACAATTCATCATGCAATTCATCACAAGTATAACCACCAAATTTAATTGACCACAACAGACAGAATCTAAGACTTCCAAGTACATATCCCCAACACCAAATTTGAAAATAAGGCGCCATCAAACATTTACTTTGAAACATTATTTGTTCAAGCAACTGAAGAAGCGTAGAAAACTATGAGATAAATTTAAATGTGCTTTTCCCAGTCCAATCTCCCAACACAAGGAATAAATAAACCAATGTTTACGATGGTAAAGTAGCATGCATGAAGAAAGATTAAAAGTAATGAAAAGAATAGGAGGACCATCAACTATAAGAAAGCCATTGAGGGATTGATGCTCACCAAATCAGCCCTCCTCTCCTCCAATGTAATATCTCTCGTGAGAACATCTGGTGCTAAGCCATAAAATGTTGGATTTCGCAGCATACGGACAAACAAATAAGTATTGCCAAGCCAACTGCAAGCTTCTCTTGCATTTTGAACAGTTCCAAGAACAATTTCCACATTCAATTGATCAGCCAGTTTGGATACACATTCTCTCAATAGGCAGTTGTTGGTTCATTAAAGATAGATAGTACTGAAGTTCACTACGGCCAGTGATAATAATTCCTTCTCCATACGAATCATTTTGAGGCCTTCCTGCACGACCCAACATCTGCATATCGTCCAAAGGACTTAATTTAGTCCATGCTCCTTTTTTGGATTGTAAATCTGAGTCCCTTTGATAATCATAGTATGAGCAGGCAAATTAACACCCCAAGCAAGAGTTGCAGTGAAAACCAACACTTGCACATGTCCATCAGCAAAAAGATCCTCAACAAGTTGTCGGTCAACCCTTGTCATGCCTGCATGATGAACTGCAAAACCATAGAGCAGAAGATCTTTCAGATCATTACTTTTGACCATATCTGTATGACTTTGGAGAATCTCGCGTCTTGCACTTTCTTCTCTCAAGAATCTACCAAGAGTATCAGTAGCAAGTGCAGTATCCCGAATTGCACAAGCTGTTTTAGCTGTTTCCTTTCTTGAGTGGACAAATATAAGAACTTGATGCTTTCCTGCTACAGCCATTAACTTTTCATAACATATATCATTCATCAACTGAAACCTCTGCAGTGGCGGGTTCACTGTGATTCCGATATACTGTTGAGAAAGAGGAATGGGTCTATAGCTATTGTCAAAATGGATAAGTCCTTTATCAACATCGACCCTTAAAAACAGTGCCACATCTTCAAAGTTAGGTAGTGTAGCAGATAATCCCAGCAGCTGGATATGTTCTTTTGTAGTTTCAATTTGCCTAACAGTTCTAGCCACAATGCTCTCAAGCACAGGTCCTCTATTATCATGGGGAAGATGAATCTCACATAAGAAGTTTCACAAGCTGAGTGTAAGTACGATCCCCAGAGTTTCGGGTAATAATACCCCACTTCTCAGGAGTAATTACAATTATTTGAGTTTCTTCAATTTGTTGGCTGGCTGAGTCAACGTCTGGTCTCCACTTAGTTCCCTAACCTTGACACCATACTCCTGCAGGCGATTGGATAAATTACCAACAACTTCAGCCACAAGAGCCGTCATAGGTGCCACATATACTATCTTATAGCTGTTATGATCGAATGAACCATCTGAATTCCTATTCAATGCAATCTGCTGAAGTATGGTCAGTACGCAACGTTGCCCCAGTAGGGGCACACAGGAGGACATTATCTGCCTTAAAAAGGGCTGTCTCGTAGACTTTGCTTTGTACCCTGTTCAACTGTTGCATTCCTTTGAAAGCTGGTTGTGCCCAATCCGGCATGTCAGATATCTTCACAAGCCTCTCATCAGGGGCTAATGCTTTAGGCTTAACAAGGCTGGCACATGAACTTCTTCATAACCCTTGCTTTGATGTCTATAGGAACCAACTGGAAAATCACACTTCTTATTTGCCATCAAAAGACCACCTTGCTCAAATGCAATGCTGTCTATATCAAGCAACTGGAGTTGACCTTTCACCCACCCACTGTCAGTATCTCTAACAATCCCCCTTCTATCCCTATCACCATCTCCACCACTCTCGTCCTTGATTCCGCAAGCCTCTTCTCTTATACTCTTCTCCAAATTCCTTTGCCTCCCTTTTGCTGTTGCCCTCGTAGCATGCAACCGCTCCAAAATTGCCACCAAATCGGGACCCAAGTTCATCATTTCCTCCTCAATCTGTTTCCTTTGCCAAACGGGTACACCACACAATCTTCAGCTTGTTATGACAAAGAAATTTGATGAGGCTGAATTTTTCAAACTGCAGATGCAACAGCAACTTGTTTTCAACTGCCCTTTCATCTCCGTTAGCAAGTATTTTAAAAGCACCTCCTCTGCAAGCTTTTGGCACTGTTGGGGGTCAATCTGTTGTTCATAAGCTTGTGAGATTTTTCTCTGAAGCCAATAAGCATCAATATCCTGCACATTAAGGCCTGTGCCTTCATCCGTCTCCTGCATGTCTTCATCATCAATTCCACTGCCCATTTGCATAGCCCCTGAACCATTCGGCTCTGCCACATCATCATCATCCTCTTCGTCATCGGGCACCGCATCAAGATCACTCTCATCGTCCTCATCCTCGTTATCTTCATCAAACTCAACAGCCACACCCACATCATCATCAAGGGCATTAGCCACAGCAGGGCCTGCAGCATCACCCCCGTCTTGGTAATCAGTGATGAGCCTGCCAGTAGAAACAAGCTGATCAAACACGAGATTGGGAATAGGATTCAACAACTTTTCAATCTCCTTCTTATCAGGGGTTTTAACGGCCTCATTCTTGAGGACAGCCAAAATATCATCAGCGGCTGCACTAACAATATTGAGAGGCTGACCCCCCAACTGCTGTTGAATAATGCTGAGCATGGCCTCATAGGCAGCTCTCGTTTCCTTGATTTTGGGCTGGTAAACATCTTCCTCAGTAGAAGTGAGGACGCTCTCCTCTCGGAGGCGGCGCTTCTTAGCTTGGCGACTGGGGACAGGCTCGGAAAGTGGGTCCCGCTCTTTCTTCTTCTTAGATTTCTTAATCTTCTCGTCTAGCTCAGGAGGCCTGCCTCTATAAGCACGGTCACCAAAGCTTTTAGGATGAATCTTGGCCCAAAGGGACTCGGGTTCACCGGTGGACTCATGGGTGTCCCGTGGGCGAGAGTCGGTGGTGAGGGCCAGACTAGAGTTGGCTCGGTACTCATACTGCTTAAATCGGGCGTGTGCCTCGGCACCACCACCTAGATGCGCCATTAATGGCTATGGCTCTCAAAACACTAAGTTGAACAAAATAAATAAATTTTAAAAATAACAATAAGCTCAGTAAGTATTGAAGTTTAGATGAGAAAAATAAAACGAAATATGTATAAACCAGTTAAGAAGGGATTGGATTTCATATGAGCTATCATTCCATGAAAATTGTGTTATACCTAAAACTAAAACAAGAAAGGTATGTAAAAGACACACGAAAACAGACTACTTACGGTATCCAAATATTCTAAAACGAAGAGGAAGAACCTCAGGTACCTTGTTTCCTCTGTTTCTAGTTACCTTCTCCAACTATCAGATTATCAGTGCAAGAGGTCCCCAAAGCAATCGCCATCGCCTTGCTATTTTTTCTAGCTACATGAGCCCAAAAAAAACATGCAAATGTTCGGGTTTTTTTACTTTTGTCCAAATCGTTTTATTTTATTAATTAATCTTGTATCGATTTCAAATTTATAGTTTTCATTTCCCTAAAAAAAAAGTTAATAATTTTAAATGGTCAAGTAAAAATTCATCAAAATCTTCTATTTAAATTTTCATTAATTTTAAAGAGAGTTATTATAAATACAACAATTTTTTTTATTAAATAATTAACTATTATGTAATATTGACCATTAAGATAATTTAAATTAAATTTTTTTCTAATTAAAAAACTTAATAAAACAATCTATAAGATAGATAAAAGTTACAAATAAGGGGATAAATTTTTATACATAAAACTTTGTATATATTATAGATAATTTTTTCCATTATTAATTTTCTTAAATGCAAACTATTTTAAAATTTTATTGATAATAATTTTTATTTTCTTAATGTAACAAATTTGCTTAGAATTGATTAAACATATAGATAAAAAAAAAAAAAAAAAAAAAAAAGTATGTAGAAGATAAATTTTCTTATGAATAACTAATATTTAATATTTAATGCTAAACTAAACCAAGTTTTTAGAAGTATTTTAATTCTTAAATGTTAAAATGAATATTATTAATTATCAAGTAGACTCGAATTATAGTATGCTATTTTATTTCGAATTGGGTGTTTCAAGAAAACAACAAGTTTGATAAAAGATACTTTAATTATAATTTAATCACAAAGGAAAATCCTGTAGTTTCCTTTTGCATTCTATACATGTTTGTTGTAGCATGAATTTGCTTATTAAGTGACCGATTTCTTCTCTTCTTGTTTGTGGCATCCATGACTGCACTCACCTGGAAGCCAAGGAGTGATTGTCATTGCTATTTGCCAAGCCCTCCTCATGGTAACACCTCTGTCCAGCTGCACTTTTTCTGGCATCTAATAAATACAACCACCATAAAATTACTTGCGTTTTACTTTTTGTATATACAATTATATTTGCCGCGATTCATCTACAGAACCTAATAGATCTTATTTCATGTTTATTGGGCTGAACAAATGCTTACTTTACACCTCCCTATCGCCTGATCTCCCTCCACACTACCTTGATGAAAGTATAAGATATCATCATTAGTTCGTATGATAAAGTTTAGAGCTTTCAACTTTGCTCTCATAGATGACCCTCCTGGATATTCCAAGAGTGTTCCTCTCTCCCTCTATTTGTTTGCATACTTGATTCTTTGGCAGGGGCACCTGTTTCAAATATTTATATTCCACATGGCGTTGCATTAAGTAAATTCTTTTGCATGCATTTGAAACATGTGACATTGAATTGATCATATGTTTACTTGGTTACTAGCTGTGCTTTCTGATATGAAGAACTGGGTGATTTTAATTTATAAACTTTAAAACAAAATTTATGATGCCTATATCGACTGTTGACACATTAATTAATTACTTGCAAAGTATCTCCAGTAATCAAATAGAAATGCATCTGGATGCTGCATGCACCTTTATCATTCTGTATAATAACAGTCTTAGAATCTCACTGCCTTTTAAACAGGTTGGACCAGAGTATGCAAGATATTGTGGGATTGAAGCATTGGAGCCTTTGGGAATTTACCTGCCAGGCGATATCAATTATCCAGGAGGGGAACTTTTTGATCCCTTGAAACTTTCCAGTGATCGGGTAGCTTTCGAGGAGCTGAAAGTGAAAGAAATTAAAAATGGGCGCTTAGCTATGGTTGCATGGTTAGGCTTTTACGCTCAAGCAGCTTTGACTGGTAAGGGTCCAGTTCAGAACCTTCATGAGCACATATCAGATCCATTTCACAACAATCTGTTTTCTGTGCTCAAGTTCATGTAATGAAAGATGTTGTTTGAGTGTACAGTAAGATAGTCGAAAGAGTTATATATCATTTCATTCAGTAAACAAATTAGGTTTTATCAGTGAATTTTGATTGAAAAAAGCTACATATCAAATGGTAGCCTTCTTGATTGAAGGGGAATGTGGGTGGAGGTTTCAGATGGGAATTGGATTAAGAATGACAAGCCCACGATTACTAGATCAATCTCATGGACCAAAACTGGGCCTATAAGCGCAAACAAACAATTAATGGATGCAGAGTGCTGTTGACTTAATATTTAATTAGAAAGTGTTTAAAATCATATATATTGCTGTCATAAAGCTGTCTTGTGAAATAAATGGTACGATTTTATTATTAATTAATTAATTAATATATTAAAGATTGCAAAGACAACAAAAATTATATGCATATATGGTCTTATTAATTGTCCTGTCCATATAAATTAATACACAATTAGACAAATTGGATTGTACTCAAAAAATACTTATTAATTGTAACGTTGAATTAGGTAAATAGCACATGCAGAAGAGAGGGTTTGATTCCAAAATTCATGTGGTTTCATGTGGGAAGCAAAGCAAAGCACTGATTATATGTGTGCATTCTTAAAAGTCATCATTTAATTTCCATTTCTACTATTATAAAACAAAGACATCCCACTTGGATACCCTAATTAAATTCTCAAGATTTGGTGAAAACTTTGGTTATATGAAGCATGTGGTGGTAGAGATATTTCATTGAAACACGCTTTGCTAATTTTTCACCTCATTGCCCAATTTATCTTTCCTTCCATTCTGTATTTGGAAAATATTGCGTATCTCATCCTGGCATTTGCCACCCCAGCTAGAGATGATGGCAATGGAATCACTGTCTCTTTATTTCCTTTTCGAACAAAAATTTTATACTTTAAACTGGTAATAAGATACTAAATATATGTAATTTAATAACAAATTTGTAAAGGGATGAAACTGTCTAAAACTCTATAAATTAATACACCATGATTGAGAACTGAGAAGACTTTGTGAAAAATAATAGTGGATCAATCAATTGAAAGACAACCAAATGTGTAAGGATTAAGGAACACAAATCTTATAAGCATTAATATACAGACTAAGACAGTATGTAATTGGTCCCCTTAATTACTTTGTAGAATCACTGGTCCAATTAGAAGCTGTAGGATTATGTATTGGGTGTGGCTCTCTAATCAAATTCCTATCTATCATACGTAATCAACATCATTTTTACTATCTTCCAAACTATTTTATTATGTTTGGTAAATAAGACACCCTTATTGTGCTTTAATTTCTTTTTTCTTTTCTTCCTTTATTTTTCCTTATTCAAAATGGTTTTTTTTTTTTTTTTTTTTATATGTATATATAATATGTATTCGATGAAGCTGCTAACTTCAAATTTTGAATTGTCAAAACTCAATAGTGACACATGCTTTTTTACATTCTTAGAAATTAATCAAAGGACCACATCAAGGCCATGTGTGTAGGAAGCAAGCTAGGTATGCACAATCCATCAGCTTTTGGCTTGTAAAACCAAATGTATCCCACATTTGATAAATACAAAATATATATAAAGAGTTTATAAGTTAATTAGGTTTTTATAAATATATTTTAATATTTATTTATAATGATAAAACTTTAAATTTAAACATTATTATTTAATATTTTTTTAATTTTTAATTTTTTTTTAAATTACAAACACATTAATAAAAATAGATATAATTTTGATTGACATTGTTTGATTTGTATCATGTTATTAATTAAGGATCGTATTTTGTAAACCTTTCAATATTCATTGCTTGTACATATTTTGCTATATTAGGTGGCTTCATCTCTTCATTTATATTTTGAAAGCTTCACTTTTATAAAGAATGTCTCATCGTATAAATATATATATAAATTCTGTGAATATGATCATTGATATAAATGGACATGCAATTCTAAATTGGTATATACAACATATTGATGATGATTTTCTGTCATTTTTGTTCATTTAAATAGAATCATAAATTAATATTTATATACTGTTTAGTTTAGATGTAATCAGAAAAAATCATTTGATTTACTAAAAATAAAAATTATTAAGTTCATTATTCAATCTTGTTTAAGATAAATAATTTAATTTAAAAAAAAAAATCTTTTTTTTTTTCAAAAATATAACTGTAAATAGAAATCAAACTTAAAATAAAATTAAACAGAAATTTAAATTATAGTCTACTGAAAATAGATAAAAGAAATAGTAATTAGATAATTGTTATCACAAATAGTCTCAGACAAATAGGGATGAACACTTTTCAGATTTTGTCGAAAAATTTAATCGAATTAATAAATTTTAATTATTTTGATAATGAAAATATTCAATTTTTAATTTTTTTTCATTTTTATTTTAAAACTTATCTATTTTTAAGATTATCTTAAAATTGATAATTATAATAACTGAATTTTTAATATTTAACAATAATTTATTCTTACACTAATTTTTTATTAATAATATTTAATATTTTTATTTTTACTTTATATTAATAAATATATAAATTAATGATATTTAAATTATTTAATTAATTCAATTATAATTGATAACCAGACTAAAAATATTTAATTTAATTTAATTATTATTTAAAATTTAAAAATTTTGATTAATTAAAATTTTATATTTACTTGAGAGAATGACTATTGAAAAGTAAAAAATCACATAGAGAAAATTATTGTCTACTGTAATTATTTAAATTTATCTTATATAATAAATTAATAAACAATAAAATATTTTAATCAATACCTCTTTTAGATATTTTTATTAAATAAAAAATATTAATATTTTTTTATATATTTTTTTCCTATTAAATATATATATATATATATATATATAATTATGTGGTCGAGAATTTTTCAACGTATGACTAGAAGTGGATCCCAACATTGTTGTTGAGGTGGGACCCGCTCTCTCTGTCTTCCTCTTTAAACAGAATAACATAAAAAAAAAATGACCTGTCTAAAAAATTTTTCTGGACCGACAAAATAAAATAGAAAACGAATAAATTAATAATAATAAGAACATCTTTAAAATTAGTTCATATTCAATAATAAAAAATTAATATAAAAAAAATAAGAGTGTAATTTTATAATTTTTCTACATATTATTTATTACTAATTATTATCTATTATTTTATAGTTTATTTAATTAAATAATCTATTAAATTTTATAAATTGTAATTTTTTATTTATATAAAAATACTCTTTAAAATTAAATAAAGCTCCACTCCCCCACTTTACGCCTTTGTGCATTTCTTTTGAACATCGGATCCCACCATTTAGGTAGATTAGCCTCGTCCATCATCCAGAAAACTCCATCATCCCCCACGCTTCTCATCATCACCACTTTCTCGAAACTCTTTTGTACATTAACTTTTAAATTTTAAAATATTATTATATTTTATAAATTTTAATTTTTAAATTAATTTCTTAAACTTTTATATTTTTTTGAAATTACTTAAGGATTAAAAATAATAATTTTAATAAAAATTATAAGGTTAATTTCAGAAAATATAAAAATATCATAATAATATATACAAGATAACTTTTATATACATGATTTTTTACTTCATTGCTAATTAGTTATTATTAGGGTCGTTTAACTATTCAAATTTGCTCAAATTCTACACGAATTTGATCCACTCAAATAATTTTTTTTTTCAAATAAGCATAAATTTAATTTGATTTATCACAAAATTTTGAAATCAGCATTAAAATTCATAGAATTATTAGCAGATTTTTTTTATAAAAAAATTATTAAAACCATAAATTTATTTAGTATTATATAAAAATAATTATATAATAAGTAAGAGGTAAATTTGGAACTATTGTTATTAATGTGCATTATTTAGAATAAAATATGATTACTAAAAAGGCACATTAATTCAGACTCAAAATAAATATAAACAATTCAAATTTTAACAACACGATACTCAAAGTCATATCGTATTTGTTTGGCATGATTATCGGCTTACATCATAGGGGGTGCAAATTATGATTTGAGCTTAAAAGGGGAAGGATAAAAAAAAAAAAAAAAAAAGCAACATCAATGGTTAAAATATGAAAAAAATAAAATAAAAATTAACAAAATTATGATCCGTTTGATTTAATAATTTATAATAATTATTATTTATTAATTATTATTGATAATTTTTAACTGATATAATTATTTTAAGTTTAATTAATATTAAAAATAAATATTTTTATTTAAATATTATTTTTAATAAGATAATTTAATTTTTTATTTAAATAAATATGAATTATTTAAAAAAAAATTAAAATTAAAATTTTTATAAAAAATAATAATTACATAAAAAAAAAATTTAAACACCCATTATGTAATTAATTGGTTTTCTGATAATTTTCTTGTAGTGAGTAAGGTTATGTTTATTTATAAAAAATTAAATTTATTTTTTATAATTTTTTAAATGAAAAAATATGATTTTATGTTCAAATATTATAATTATACTTTAGGAAAAAATAAATTAAATTAATATTTTTTAAAAATATTAAATTAATTTTTAAACTCATTATAATTTACCAATTTAATTATAATTTCAAATTTAAAGTTAAATAGACTTTTAAATATTGAGAATTCGGTAAACTATCATTAATTAAATTAATAAAATTATAAATTAATATAATTGAATTAACTCTAATTAAAATTTAAAATTAAATTAATAATTTGATATTATAAATTTAATGATTAATTTAATTTATTGTGTAGTAATGGATAATAAAATAATAAAAATTATTTATTTTTTAATTAAAGTACAATTGACATCAACTTTTGAAATTAGAATATAATTATAATAAATTGAAAATTTTGGAATAGATTTATCCTTTTTATTTTTTTTAAGGAAAAAATCGATTTATGCATAATAAAAAGGATTGGAAATAATACGAATACCATGACATCATCAGTTTGGATTTTGTTGTAAATAAATATATAACTAAATATATATTTATTTTTTACTCATAATGTCCAGTAACCTAAACCGCGGGATTCTGTAGTATCTTATCCTTCTACGCTTTCAGTTTAAATAAAATGGTTACTAATTAACGGTGAAAACAATAACAAGCTTTTAATTCAAAAACAGCGACGGATTTACTGTTAAATTTAAAAATAAAACGTGTGAGGATTTGTGTTCAATTTCAAACAGAAGAGCCACATACACAGTTTCTTCCCTCTCGCCAGCTGTTTGTTTCGTTTTAGGATTTTTTTTTTTTTGTTTAAATCTATCTGCTCTGCTCTGCTTTTCTCAAGTTCTCACCATAATTCTCCTCTTCCCCATTCGTAAAACCCTAAGATCCGTACATCCAAATTTACCGCATTGGCGTAGCTTATTCAGTTGATCCTTCTCTCGATTCAGTGGTTCCACCACTCGCATTCACGGCTGTCTGATCTGGAGTCGACTCTACGGTGCAGGTGAGTGTCTCCGATCTCCAAATGATGTAGATTTTAATGCTTGTATTTTATAAATTGATTGTTTGGATTTTGGATTATTGAATGATTTCTATTATAATTTGATCTGAATTGTTAATTATATATATTATACGTTTGTAATTTGTGTCGGTGTGATCGTTCAGCTGTGAGAGAGAGGTTGAGTTGAATATAACGGTGCAATGACGGCGGATGTGAATGTCGATGTCAACGTGTTGACGAGTGAAATGGAGGTCAAGTGTGAGTTGGACATGAGTAGCTATGAAGATCTGCCGACAGCTGCTGCAGATTGTAATGGAGTTAAGGGCGGGAATGAGAATGCCAAGGGAAATGGGGAGGATGATCCCGATACCTCCTACGTTTTTGTAGTTGGAAACGAGGCAGTTGCTGATCAACCCACCGACACTCCGGATCTCAATGGCAAGTCTGAACCGATTGAAAATGTCGGTTCTCGTGATAACGACATCGAGGATGAAGTCACAGAATCCGATGTTGATCCTGGAATTGGGAATTCTATAGAGGCTCTCCTGAATCATGAGGTCACCTCAAATGATGGTGGGAAAGAACGAGAGAATGGCGGCGTTGTTCCAGTGTCAAATGGAACGGTGCCTATTGTGGCTCCTGAGGCGCATGGGCTGGAAGGTCAAGGGGAGGTTGAGGACGATCATGTCAAACTGGATTCGCTTAAAGACATAGAAGGGTCTCGGGAATTTCAAGTTAATGTTTCAGTGGATGTTGAACCAGAAATTCAGGTTAATTCCAGTGTTGCTAAGGCTGGGGAGGAAGACAGTGCAGAGCCAATTGTAACCCAGGAATCTCAAGTCGCTACTAGGACTGATCAAGGGGAGGTTGAGGAGGATATTGTCAAACTGGATTCGCCTAAAGACGTAGAAGGGTCTCGGGAATTTCAAGTTAATGTTTCAGTGGATGCTGAACCAGAAATTCAGGTTAATTCCACTGTCGCTAAGGCTGGGGAGGAAGACAGTGCAGAGTCAATTGTAATCCAGGAATCTCAAGTCACTACTAGGACTGATAAAGGGGAGGTTGAGGAGGATAGTGTCAAACTGGATTCACCTAAACACATAGAAGGGTCTCAGGAATTTCAAGTTAATGTTTCATTGGATGTTGAACCGGAAATTCAGGTGAATGTCAGTGATGCGAAGGCTGGGGAGGAAGACAGTGCGGAGTCAATTGTAACCCAGGAATCTCAAGTCACTACTACGACTGATCAAGGGGAGGTTGAGGAGAATCACATCAAACTGGATTCACTTAAAGACCTAGAAGAGACCCGGGAATTTCAAGTTAATGTTTCAGTGGCTGTTGAACCAGAAATTCAGATTAATGTCAGTAATGCAAAGGCTGGGGAGGAAGAAAGTGCAGAGCCAATTGTAACCCGGGAATCTCAAGTAACTACTAGGACTGATATTGTTGAATCAGAGCAGAATCAGTTTGCTAATATTGAGGTCATTGCTCAAGACAAGATTGAAGGTGAAAGAAAACCAAATTTGGGTACAAATATAAAAGAAAATCAAGATTCTCCAATTTTAATTACTGAGGAGTTTCACATTGATGATGATTTGGACTTGGTTCGGGGAGAGGAACCGGTGGGATTGACCAACAACTTTCCTGTGGATAGTGCCCAAAAGGCATCTGAGGTGCAGTTGGAGAAGATTATAGAAACAACTCCATGCCTGGTGGTGCCTGATATAGAGGATGAAACTTTGATTTCTACCGATGCTGAAATTGGTAGGAATGAAACCATAACATTTGATGCTGAAAATGGCAAGAGCTTTCTAGCTTCAATTGATAATGATGCAATTGGATATCCAACAAATGAGATTGCTGTGCCTGTTGTACAGTTAGAATCAGATGATGTTAATGGTCATATAACATTTGAAAAGGGAGAAAATTTGCCTACTCTTCATGCTGAAGAAAGCATTTCACAAACTAGCGTTAACTTGGTGCAAACCACACCCGAAGAAAATAAGCATTCTGAGGTTATCAGCAGTTTTTCAGTTGCTCCTGATTCAGCATCAAAACAAGCTGTCAAAAATGGAGGTGAAATTGGAGATTCTTGTCCTGTGGATGATATTTCTGTGGTTGAAAAACTAGATGTCAATAGCCTTGAAACTATTGATTCCCGTCCTGTCAGTGACAAAAAAGAAGTTATTGAGACAGAGAGTTGCCCTCTTGTAACTGATACCAAGCCAACTTGCATTGCTAATGATGTAGTACAAGTAATTGAGATGGATTCCATGGCTTTTGAATCCCAAGAAAAAGTATCTACTTTCTCATGTGATGAGGTGGACATAGAATCTGAAGTTTCTAGCCAGGCTATTAGATGTGTTGATATCAACCCTGTTTCAATTGATGATCCAGTTCCAGTTGATGTGGGATCGGAGTCATCAACTCTTCCTAGCAAAGAGACATCCAACGATGATGGGCATGCATTTGAATCTGAGGTTCTGGATGGGTGTGAAAAAACCTTAAATTGCATTCAGGATGATCTCGAGAAAACAGGTCAAGAATTGGACCTCGGTGATGAGGTTAATGAGGAAGAAACTTCAACCATATCTCCAGAGGCCTCCATTGATGCTTCTGATGGCCAAAATACAGTGAATGAGGTGGGTAAGAGGCCATTCTACTATATAATCAGAATTCCTAGATATGATGATGATGAAAATTTAAAAGAACAGATCAAACATGCTCAATTTCAAGTTGATGAGAAGACAAAAAGTCGAGACGTTATTCGAGCTGAAATGCAAAGGAAGAGGGTAAGGAATCTTTGCTAAATACTCTTGATTATTTTCTGACAATTCTATTTCTGTTTCTCATCATATAATTTTTGAAATGTTTCTATGGTTAGGCTGATTGTAATGAATGTGGTGATTGTCTTGATGCTGCCAAATCAGAAGAGGTAGCAGCTCGTGACTTGCTTAAGGCCAAACGCAAGGAAATAGACTCTGTTTTATCTGTGATTAACAGAGTGAAGAGTGCTTTTTCTGTTGAGGATATTGATGGCAAGGTAACACTGCCTTCACTTTTTTGGCTTTTGCTTTTGTAATCTATTGTCAGCTAAATTTAAATACTTTCCAATATGTAAATGTTCTTTCTTTTCCATTTCGTGGGCCTTCAATCTATGGCTTGCAAGCAGATACGTAATATGAAACACATGATTGAACATGAAACCCTGCCATTGAAGGAAGAAAAGAATTATATTCGTGAAATCAAACAGTTGAAGCAAATTCGTGAACAACTCTCTTCTAGTCTGGGTAACCAGGAAGATGTCCGGGAGGCCATAGATCAGAAAGAACAAGTTGAAGAGCGCCTGAAGGTATTGTTTCCTGTTTGCTGTCGTTACTTAAACTTGCATATCCATTATGTACCAAATTGATTATTTTGATTGATGTTCTGGTGAAGCTTTTGAGGAAAGAAGCAGATCTATTGAGAGAAAATGTTCTTAAAGCTGAAACAGCCACCAAAATTGCTAAGAAGAAATGTCAAGATGAAAATGCTAAGCTAAATGAATTGATAGCTCAGTTTAGAGCTGCAGATAACATTCGGCAAAAAGAATATGCACATTTACAGAGTTTGAGGAAACGATTATATGACAAGGTACATTGTTTCCATACTTGCACGTGAACATATTTTGGATATTACCAAATTTTATAACACAGAAGCAATGATTTTATATATGATTGGGGGCATACCCCTAAAATTTTAGATAATCCTACTTTTCACCCTTGTAGTTTGAATCAATATTTATCTCCAATTTGAAAAGTTCTTGCATTACCTCTGAATTCTGATATAGAGGAACTTCTTGTGCATGTTTTACTAAAAGATAGGATCACAATGACTAAATGTCTTGAATATTTTGCTATTATGTTTAAGAACAGTTATATAATTTGTTTAATTAAGTTCAACCATTGTGGTTTTAGTGTTTTTTTTCAAATAATCTTTCCTGCAAACTTACAACATACCCTTATTATTTGTCCGGATTATGAATGACCCACCCACTCCACCACATCTTTGTCCATGACTAATTGTGGATAAACAAGAGATCAATACTATCACTTCAATTTCAGAATAAATACTTTTGGAATTACAAGGATGATGCAAAAGCAGCTTATGATTTAGCATCCAAGGGAGAAAAAGAGGAACTCCAACGTCATTGTGTTAACCAGGTGAACTGATGCAACCTTTTTTTTTTGCTTAGATCTGTCAAATTGGCTATGGTTTGAACTAACATATTGATGATTTAGGTGGAGAGAGTTATGGAATTATGGAACAGCAATGATGAGTTCCGGAAAGAATACACTAGATGCAACATGAGGAGTACATTAAGGAGATTGCGGACATTAGATGGTCGTTTACTAGGCCCTGATGAAGACCCGCCTGTGATTCCCGTTGTTGTTACTGAGAGAGTGGCCAAAGGCAACATTATATCGTCCATTTCCACTGTTGAAAAAGAAAAAACAGAAGCACCCGTGGAGGCAGAGAAGACGATTGAAAAATCCACAGCAAAATTTGGAGACCAAAACAATCCAACAGTTAAATTTAAAAAACCTGCAAAACATGCTACCATGGGGAATGGCTTGGCAGCAACTGTTTCTGGACGGAATGAGATTGAAAAGACAGTTGTTTCTGGAAAGAATGAGATTGAAAAGACAGTTGTTTCTGGACGGAATGAGATTGAAAATATAGGTCGAGAGGAGGTTAAGCAAACAAAAGAGGAAGAGGAGTTAGCCAGGAAAGCTGAAGAATTGAGAAAAGAAGAGGAAGCTGCCATGTGGAAGGAACAACGAAGATTGGAAGAGAAGGCCAAAGCTAAAGAAGCAATGGAGAGGAAGAAAAAGAATGCTGATAAGGCGCAAGCCAGGGCTGTGCTAAGAGCACTCAAGGAAGCTGAGCAGAAAGAGAAGGTAACACTAGCAGCGCCAAGTATCCAATTATTGGCATTATAGAGCACTTGGCAGTTCGTACAAATTTTACAGTATCTGCTTTCTCTTGCTATTTGTAATGTCTCTACTTTATAGGATTATTCAATGCCATTATGATGACACGATCTGAATTATTTTTTATCCAGGAAAGGGAGAAGAAGGCGAGAAAGAAGGAGAAAAGGAAGGCATTAGCAGAAGATGTTAATAGTGTCAATGATGGAGAATCGGATCCAATTTCTGAAATTCCAACTGAAACCACGGAGTCTGAAGCAAGAGAGAAGCCAATGGAAGTGACAAAGAGACCTCAAAAGCCATCGCATTTCACAAAGCAGACTAAGTCAAAATCTGTGCCTCTGCCACTTCGCAATCGTAGTAAGAGAAGGATACAGACATGGATGTGGGTCCTTCTTTCTGCTCTAGCTGTTTTTGCCTTATTTTTAATGGGGAATGGCAGCTTCTTTCTGCAAAGGTTTGGTTTCTGAATAAAATAATAATTATATTTGCTGTTTAACTAAGTTATCCATAGAGTATGGTGGGATATTCCCATAGGCAATTCTTTTTTTTTTTTTTTGGTTTAAATCTCCACAGTGTTTGCTTCCATGTAGTTTCCATTTATTAACTGTAAGTTGATTATAGGTTTGGTTTTCTATTAAGTGGCTGATACGTTTGGTTTTCTATTACAAGGCATATAACATTACTTTTGTGGTATTGCTTCCATTTTACAAAAAAATATGATACATAATACTCATAAACTATCATTTATCATATTCAAATATGATTGTATTGAAGAAGAGAATAGAAGATGTCCCTTGTTCTCTCACATTCTCTAATGCTTTTTGTTTGGTGAATGCTTTTTGTTTGTCGGTTATCAAGCACAAATGCGGAGTGTAGTAACCTTCATTTAAAGGTGTTTAGTTTCGCTATTAATATGTTATAAGAACAATGATTTCTGGTATTTCCCCCTGGGTGGGTGAGAGTGCTAAGTGTGATTTTTTATCAGCGGCATTGCTCGATGATAGAGGATTTAAGATATTCTAGTTTCTGAAAAACAAGCAACCTGCTTAGCTTATTTCGTAATATAAACAGAATAAGTAATTTCTGTTTTCCAATTGATTCCATCTTCAGTGGAGCATTATGGTTGCGTTACTTGCCAGTTGCCACGCGGAAATACTAGCACAACCATTTTCTGTTCACTTAGGAATAGGATGATCCAAAATATCTAATTTTATATGGATCAGATACGTGCTTTCCAGACATATATGTTATGCGTTTCTGTAAGTTCTATTTAATTATTCTTACTCCTAACTTGAACTTATTTTCCTCCGTTTCGATTGGAGCTAGGCTAGGCTCATGAAATTGACGTGTCACTGGAAACTCTTTTAGCAAATGATATGGGGATACGTACAATCGCAAACAAATTAAAAGTGAATGATTTGAAACAAAAATACGTTGGTAAATGTAAGATTGAACAAGAAAAGGGTTAAATTGTTTTGATGGATTGAAATTGACTGTGTAATGTGCAAGTGTAGGTACAATAATTGGTAAAGGATGAGAATGGAGGACCAATATCAAAGTGCCTAATAATGTAGGACAATCATGAAAGGGATGGTTAACGCTTTGAACACAGTAGTGGTGTCCGTGTAAAATTTCCTCTTTTCCCCTTCTTTCAAATTACCAATCAAAAATTTCTGAAACTGACGGCCATGCGACTATTAGAGTTTGAGTTAAATTTACGAGGTTTATTTTGTATTTGGTTTAGACTTTTAATTATTATGGTCGATTGATCTCTCATATCTTAATTTATTTTTTAATAGAAACAATTAGGACAAAAAAAAGAAAGATTTATTGCATCGACTAAATAAGTGAAACTTTTTCAAAGTAAAATTTGTTTTTGTATCAGAAACTTCAGAAGTCAGGTCTAGAGGTCCGAAATCACTGCAAATAGCGTGGCTTGTTGTACTCGAAAACCACGTTTTCTTCGTCTCAAACAAATGAGTCTGGACCAGACCCCCTCTTTCTTCTACACTTACTATCAGCTTTGAACTTTCAAGAACATCATTAATTAATATTTAATAAGTAATTTTGTTTTAAAAAAAAAAAATAGAGTTAGTAGTAATTATTTAATTAAAAGTAAAAAAAAAAAAAAAAGTACGGCAGGAATTGATGGAGTTTATTTGAAGGTTGAACGAGCTACATATAAATGAAAAATTATAATTTGGTAGGTGAAATCTCCAGGCAATCAAAGTCACCCAATTCGACCAAATGCATCGTACTTCAAATATTTCCATTATACAGCTGGTTCCCACACGTCACTCTGTCCGGACGACAGAGCCACCACCATCACCACCACCACTCTACCACCACTCTTTTCCTTTTGCCTGCCCTACACACCAGGGGACAAAGCCGTACTTTCAACACTGTGAAAGATTATTTTGAGCTCACTTTCAGGGTTTTTTTTTTGGGGTCATCAAGGCTGAAAAAACGAGGGTAAATCTGAACGCTCAATTATTATTGTCCAACGCGGTGTGGGAAAATAAGAAATTCATGGCAATTACGTGGCGCCGACGACACTAACCCTGTCTTTGGAATGAAGGAATTATTTTTTTTTTTCTAAATATTTATTTTATTTATAAATAATAATAATAATAAAATAAAAACTATACTATTTTTTAAAATAAATTTTCCTCTCGGTGAAACAACAACAGATGCCGTTTCTTCTTGGAACGGAAAGTTATATTCCGCTGAGAAGCAAATTTGGTAATATTTTCGACATTGATCATGAATTCTCAACTTGCTATTACTTATGCATATGTCGCTATAGCTTATATCTGTTTAGATTTTTCTGTATAAAAACAAAAATCATCTCACTCTTGATTTATAAATCTATAATACAGTTTTAATTTTTTCAATCATATTGACATTTAAACAAACAAATTTAGATTTTATATAACTCTATTATGATGTCAATTTATTTAATACAAATTTCAAATCATCGTATGAAATTTAGTTAAGCATAATCTTTATTTTTTATTTTTCCCTTGCACCATAAAATTCAAAGTAATAATTTGAATTTCAAATTTTTGTAGGTTTATTTAAGGCAAAAGTGAATTTAGATTTATATTTTAAAGTTATAAAAAATTGACCATGTATCTAATTACTAAATTTATATTAAAAAATATTCAAGAATCATATCAAATTTATACATGATTAGTTCAAACAAAATAAAATTATTAAATATGTAAATTTCACACTTACTTTTTTTTGAAAAAAAAAAATATACATGACTTTAATGTATAATTTATTTACATCCATCACCGAAATTCTAATTTAATTTGAAGAGATTTTTATGCTATAAAAATTTGACAGTTAAATAATTTAATAAAAAAATGGTTTGACAACTTTTATCTATTTATAAAAATTCTTTATTTTTATTAAATTAATCTTTTATTTAGTCTACATTCAAGCGATGAGTTCTCACGATAATTTTTCATTTATCGATAAAAAATGAAGTATGCCACTGGAGACTTCATTTTTACTCTGCTATAACACTTGGATGCATGCTACATTGTGTCATGAGACTAACACATAGAAGTTTACAAATTTCATAGTTAAAATATCATTTTGCTATCACTTGTTTATTTAACAATTAAAGCAAATCAATATAAAATAAAATATGATCAACTCATGCAAGATGATTAAACTCTATCACTTATCATATCCATTTCTTACTAAAGATTCACTCTTTAGAATCACAAAAAGGAATACACTTTATTAAGGTTCATTCAATTCTAAGCTTTTAATTTAAGCATTTGGTAATCTTTCCCAGGCCAAAAGTTTGGCAGACTGAAGGTTATTAATTTGGTCAAATACATATAAAAAAAAATATAATCCAACTACCTTAATTAAATTCTGATAATTTAGTATTAATAATATTGTTATTTTACATCAAGCAGGAATTCAAATTTGATGATAGGGTGAATAGTTTGTTTTGTCCATTAATATAGCCGATAATCAGAACATAGCGAATTGATTTGACGGCAGCGCACTTTGTTGACCAATCCCAGATTATGAAGTTAAAACTCAGGAAAAAAAAAAATAGTTAAATCAATCTCTCTCACACAACTGAATTTTTCCCCCTCTCTAATTAAGGGCTAATTAATTAACTTCCCGATTAAAAGCACGAGGGAACTTACAAGACTTGACCATTTCATACCGTTTGACATTCAAGGCAGAAAATTAAAGATTACAAACATAGGGAAAAATTGGGATTGATGGGTTGTTTTGTTATAAATATAGTAATTTTTAGAATTTAAAAAGTTTTTATAAAATTTTTTTAAAAATTATAGTATTATAGTATTTTTTATAACGAATTTAATAATATATTTTTTATATGAAATAAAAATTAAATGGATCTAAAAATATATGTTAGAAGTATATTAAATTTAAATTATTAAATTTTAACGGTTTAAATTTAACATATTTATATTATATTTTTTAAATTTCGTATAAAAAATATTTTATTAAATTCGTTATAAAAAATATTATAATATTTTAATTTTTAAAAAATTTTACAAAACTTTTTTAAATTCTAAAAAATCTACACAATAAATATTAATATATTTTTAGCACAACAACACGCTGAACGAGAAAAAATATAACTCTTTTTAGGCCCCAGCTATTAAGTCAATGTAAATGTTAATTAACACTTAAATATTGCACCTATTATACTACTTTTACCATTTCAAAATAAATATTATTTTTTTTTTGAAATATCTTAATTTAATTATTTTATTTTTAAATTTAAATTACATTTTATCTTATTAAAAATATATTAAAAAATATAAAAATTAATTAAAAGATATAGAATATGAGAGAATTAGAAAAATAGAGAGTGATTAAAGTAATTAATGAGTTAAAATAATAAATAAAATAAATAATTTTTTTTTAATAGTGTATTTTGAACACATTTATTTTATAATAGAAAAAATAATATTTAATCTAATTAAAAAAAAAATTAGAATAAGAAAATTGTTAATAATGTTTTTTTTTCCTTTTTTGAATTTATAGTGAGTATTGAATTATGTACTCATGATTCTTACCCAGCAGTAGTTATAATTCAAATTTAATTTGTATTAAAACTTATCCTTTCTGATATTAATTATTTTCTTTGAGGTGATAAAAGAAGATTATTAGATAATGAAATGATTTTAAAATTAATTTAATTTTGAAATTAAAACAACATTTAAACTTTAATTAAGAAAAGAAATAATGTAGCTTTATTTATTTATATTAAAAAAATAAAAACAAGAAGCATTTTAAACTGTCTCAAGTTGGAAGAATAAAAGGATATTGTGAGGTAGCTTCCATTGGCGGAAATGCTTTTCCCAAAAAATAAAAATTTACCTGTGAAGTGTGGACAATGGACGAAGATGGTGAGACCAAAGTTTCCCATCATCGTCATTTCACTATTGGTACGAAAAGCTTGGGATCATCTGCCAAAGTTGTGCCACTTGTGTAGTACAAACTATTTATTAACTCCAAACTTGTATACCAGTAATTCAGTAACTAATCATTTTGCTGGAATTTAATTGAATTGTTTAGTAAAAACATAAAAGAAATTTTGGTCAAGTAGGAACGAGTGTCTTGGATTCTTCGTTAGTCCGTGGACGGCTCCAATTGTAACCCCGAACTTTGCTTTAATTTACGGTTTATGACAAAATCACCAAAAACAAAATTTTCAAGGGAGAAATAAATAAATTTATATAATATATTGAGGAAAAAATTTTAAAAGTAGAAAAGAAAACAAAGCTTGTGCTGAAACGCTTTCTTCCTCTTCCTCTTCCCCTTCCCATTTCTTCTTCCTCCAGTCGGTGTATTGAAGAATAACTATTTTGGAGAAAAATTCAGTCCCTTACCAGATTTCAGGAATACTTGTCTATCTTCCAGTTCCTTCTGTTTGGTATTCAAAGCTGTAGATCTGATTACTTTTTCCCAGTTTTGGTTCAAGTGAGAAGAGAGATGACAATTCTTTAAAGGTATGAATCTCTGCAGTTTTATTGGCTCCACTTTTTGCTAATTATATCAATCTATTTTTTACTTCAAATCTTTGCGTGAAAACAATATCTAAAATTTGATATAGAGAAAACTTCTACACCATTTGGAGAACTAAAACTTTGACTTTCCGTAGAGAGAGTTTCTCCCTTTTTTTTTTTGTTCTTTTTTCTAATTTTGATATTTTCTGTGCCTCTTGTAATCTCTGTGTTGAGAATTATCTAAAAGCAATATCATTGAAATTTGCTTTTTCTTCTTTTTTTTTTTTCTGTAATTTTTTTCCCTTTGCTTTGATGTATAGGTTTGTCTGTTTTGGGGTGCTAATTCTTTTTTGGAAGAGATGGAGGAGGTAGGTGCGCAAGTCGCTCCTCCAATATTCATCCATCAAACGCTTTCTAGTCGATTTAGTGATGCAACTTCCATGGCCAAAAAGCGTGATCTTTCTTATCAAACGCCCAATTTTCAGCTCCTGCAGCACCACCGCTTTGTTCAAAACCCTAGGGACAACTGGAATCCTAAGGCATGGGATTGGGATAGTGTCAGGTTTGTCGCCAAACCCATGGATGCTGACACTAACAACATTTTGCAATTGGGAATGACATCCTCTGAGTTGAATAAGAAGGCGGCTGAATCTTCCGCCAACCGTTTGCCCTCGAAAAAATCCGTGGATGAAGATGATGGACTTCGCTTGAATCTTGCTGGAGGCTTGAATTCCGTTGAGGAGCCTGTCTTCAGGCCCAATAAAAGAGTCCGCTCTGGATCTCCAGGCACAGTTACCTATCCAATGTGTCAGGTAGATAACTGCAAGGAAGATCTATCAAATGCAAAGGACTATCATCGCCGCCATAAAGTGTGCGAGCTTCATAGTAAATCCACTGAAGCTCTAGTCGGAAAGCAGATGCAGAGGTTCTGTCAGCAGTGTAGCAGGTTTTCATTTCTTCACTGATCAATTTTAACCTTGATGTTCCTGCTTCTTACACATATCTAATTTTAACTTTTGTTTATAATTACCGTCTTTTGCTCTCTGATGCTTTAGCTTTGGTTTTTTAATGTGGAATATGTACTTTCTGGTTATCATTATTTTATCTCGTTATGTCTGCTTTGATTTAACTTGCATCAAAATTTTCCTACTTTGTCCAGGTTTCATCCACTTTCTGAGTTTGACGAGGGGAAGAGAAGTTGTAGGCGGAGGCTTGCAGGGCACAATCGACGGAGGAGGAAAACCCAGCCTGAGGATGTTGCCTCAAGGCTGCTGCTCCCTGGAAACCATGATACAACCAGTTCTGCAAATTTAGATATAATTAACTTGCTAACTGCTTTGGCACGCAGTCAAGGTGACAAAATCTTCTAAATGAATTTAGCTTTAATTTTCTTTTCGGTATGCTAAAATTTTTGTATTGAAAACTATAGGGAAGAATGAGGGCAAAAGTTTGAATAACTCATCGGTGCCAGACAGGGACCAACTCATTCAAATTCTTAGTAAAATAAATTCATTACCTTTGCCAATGGATCTTGCTGCAAAACTTTCAAATATTGGATGTTTAAATAGGAAAAATCCTGCACAACTATCAT